>JAWZYV010012444.1:0-189578 GCA_038373885.1 Cheiracanthium punctorium
TAGTGTCCCCAAGTTTAGTTTAGATTCGAGGACAATGCTTGATTTGTCTCCAAATTACTGTATCCAAATATGGTCGCCTTAACTATAGATAACAATGTTTCAATTCCACTTTTCACTAGTTGTTATGCCTTAAAATATTATTGTCCATCTGTTACAACCAATTACCAACAGCCTAACTTCAATAACTAAGAATTCGTTACTAACCAATTCAATTGAAGCCCTTGCTGTCCCCAGGATTTCACCATCTCTTAGTTGCAATGCCTAACCGATGTGCCCACTTAACAACAACCAGAGACAATAACAGGGGACAGCGTAAAATTGGGGACAACCGAACGTCACAATTCTTAGTCGATATGATCTAAAAGAAACAGCTCAATCATAGTAATAACTGAAGTCCCCTCCAATCGACTACTTCTCCAGTCTTCGAGTAATGGGGGCAGCTCTAGCTGGGTGCAATGGTACCATAGGAGCAGTCTAAAGCTTTCAAGGTAACAACCCCAAAACAAAGTATTTTGATATTGACTCCAAAAGCACAGATACCCAACCCACCCCACAACAGCCAGCCAATGAGTAAAAGAACACCCTCTAAAATTGGGGACACCCAGTATAGGCAATAATCCCAAAGGCAGTTTCCTTCGCTTACTCAATAAGGACTTCTGCGATCAACCGAATAAGTGTCCCAGAATGGAGCTCGAACCCCCTATCCCTTTTTTTTTTTTTTTTTTAAGTAGGTCTCAAAAAGTTCCTGGTTCGTGGGTTCTGACCCCATCCGAATCTGTTAAAAGCCGAGCAACCCAGCTAAGGACGTCGCCTATGTGGGGGAAGCTGGGTCGGCACGGTCGAGAATCTTGCCTCTTACACCCCTTTTTTTTTTGTGAGTCTGGCCCACTCACCCATACCAACAAGTGTATGTTAATTGTATCTGACTTAAAAAGTGATTTTGTTAATTATATCTGGCTTAAAAAGTGACTTTGATACAGCCATCTCGAAACTCTATTTGGATAAATTGCCCTACAACTGCGAACGTTGCAGAACACACCCAACAAAGTATAAAGAAGGCAAAAATGGGTAAAACAAGACCAGAAAGAAAGGACGGGAATTGGACAAGAGTCCTATCAGAGACGGACAAAGACTCGTACTCCGAGTCAGAACTGTCGACTGTTGGGAGCCACTGACTTAGTTGAAAGAGATACGATAACTTCGCAATGAAGATTTCTGTGGTGTAAAATAAATAATGCTGTTCTATTTGAAAATAAATAATGCTATTCAATTGTGTTTAAACTATTTATATTTTATCTAAGCGAAAATGCATTGATTACATTATTTATTTTCCGAGATTAACATTTAAGTGAGTTTTAAATCTAATCTTCTTGGATTTTTTACCAGTTCATCTAAAGTATCTTCCGCAGATGGTGTTTATTCGCGATGAATATTTAGAAGAGCGAATCAATTGAATCTTCTTTCGCCCATAGTGCTTCGTAGATATGTTTTTAGTCGACGTAAGGTGAAAACGATCGTTCACTTTCACATGTTGTGACTGATAATGTGGCCAGGAGGTGCAATAATGTTTTAATATTTGGCAGTGAATTATC
Organism: Cheiracanthium punctorium; assembly: GCA_038373885.1. NCBI lineage: Eukaryota > Metazoa > Arthropoda > Arachnida > Araneae > Cheiracanthiidae > Cheiracanthium > Cheiracanthium punctorium. The sequence goes on from JAWZYV010012444.1 coordinate 1,593, forward strand.
TTTGCAGAGTCTCAGCCCGTCTAATGCAGTAGTTGACCATTCGAATTTTTCCATGTGAGAAATCCGTCTATCTTCAGAATTGAAATTGTGGTAGAGTTCTTCGGAATTATTCGTCATAACGTTCTCATAAAATTCAGTTAGATTCTTAGAATTCTGGAATTTTTTTTTTTTTTTTTTTTTTTTCGAATAAAATATGAAAATACTGCAAGTACAAACTGCAGCTTTTCGAGTGTCAGAACTGTCGAACTGCCGGTCACGTCCGGCTCCTCCAGGGTGGGAAGCCGAAAAAACACCAGAGCCCAGAGAAAGACCCAAGGATAATCCTTTCGGACTGTCTGAGAACCACAGCGGTCACAAGCTGAAGGACTGTGCGTTCATACGCATTTTTTTTTTGTTTGTTTCTATGACTAAGTCACGTGACGCGCTTCATCGAAGCGTCGAGATTCATTCTGTTGTGTTCTCTCTGTAATCATGTTAGTGTGATGTGATGTGATGTGTTTGTTATAATAAATTTTTTTGTCTTAAACATGGACTGATTTATTCTTCGACGATCAAAACGGACTTCTGGCACTTCAAGTGGTAGCATTCCGTGGTTAGTTTCGGGAAAAAATATTCTTAACCCTTCACTGCATGGTGTTCCATATCTGGCACTAACCCGTAAAACCCTTCTATTTTTCAATGGCTATTAAATATAAGTTATCTGAGTTTTGTGCCACATTTGGAACACACTTACAAAGAGTTTTGTACTTATTTTTCTCAATAGATGGCAGTACCTCACTATCTATGAGATTGTCATTTCTCAAAAAGCTTTTGAGCTTGCGTGGTGAACAACGGTAGAATTTGCTTCAACTTTTTCACTAAAGAATCTTAAAAGTATTGCAAAGAAAAAATTTTAGACATTTAAGTATATCAAATATTTGTTATTTAGATTGTTTAAAACTAAAATATTTCAGAATATCAGCTTGAAATCTTTTTTTGTGTTTGTGCCCGATATGGAACAAAGAGCATAGAACCCATAGTACGTTTGAATGAAAAATGGCGCGTAAAGGGCTAACGCAAGATGAAATCAATGCAATATTATTTGCATCTGATACTGATGATGAATCTTGTGGACTTCCTGATGATAGTTGGGATGATCCTACATATAACCCAGCTAAAAATAGAAGCGAAGATGCTATTTGTTCATCTGAATCAGACGTTGACTGCATGATAACAACAAATGTGTCTAAAGAAACTGATTCAACTGGAACAGGAGGTAAGTGTTTTTAATTATTATTAAAGTAGTTTTATTCTACAGAAAATTAAATTATGCGTAAACGTTAATAATATATAAAATTGGAAAGTGTTGACCTTTTTTCCACGGGAGAGACATGATGTTCCGTGGGAGAGGGATTATATTTCTAGAAATCTGAAAAATTTTTTATCTGTATTTCAGATGCTGCAGATACTCCTGCTGGACCCAGTTTTGATAGAAAAAAGTTAAAAAGGAAATATGAATATAAAAATTTAATTTGGAAGAAAAAAAATATGAAAATTTCATAAGACCAAACAAAATATAGAGGAAGTAACTCCTTAAGTGCTGAAATTATGGCTTTGGATACTCCATATCAGTTTTTCTCCTTTTTTTTCAATGATGAACGTATGAATCTTATATCAGAAGAGACATGTAGGTACAGCATACAAAAGGATTCTTCTCGTCCTTTGCAAGTTTCCATTACAGATGTTCGACATTATATTGGAATTTGTTATCTTATGTCACTTATACATCTGCCATCTGCGAGAGATTACTGGAGTGATGTTTTAGGTAACCAAACAATTAGAGACAATGTCTGTCAAAGAATTTGAAAAAATCCGGCAATTTTTACACTTTAATGACAATACTAAAGAAATTCCTAAAGGTATGGACGGCCATGATAGGCTATTCAAAGTAAGGCCTTTAATAGAAAGCATTAGAAAACGCTTTATGCAAGTTACTATGGAGGAGTGTTTATCAATCGATGAACAAATTTGCGCAACAAAGTCCCGAATAGAGGTGGGGAAAACCGTTATTTTCAAAGAACAGTTGTTCACCATTCCCGTTCTTTTATAAAGAACAGTTCTTTTTCCTGTTCTTTTGAGAACAGGTTCTTTGATTTATGGTAGCTTTATTATGACTATTTTATTCAATTTAAAAATGAAAATATACGTCTTTTTAACATGTACTATACTTTAGTACAATTGTAAAACCCGCAGTGGTCTGGGCACTAAACTCCGTTGCCATAAGAACACGAAAAGTGAAGCAGCATCCGGATTGGCCAGTGCTTGGGAGGGTCAACTTCCTCTCGGCTCGACTGCTGTGGGACCGTGTGCCCTAATGGGAGCTGGTGCACGTAAAATCCGTCGTGGCTTCAATGTCCTCCAAATTGTTAAACGATACCTCTGGGGGTGCCGATTTCAGGGGGTGAGTCCCTCCTCTGGAATGGGTTCAAAATTAGGGGACCCCAAGCTGAGTCGGAGTTCCTAACACTGGGGCTCATTAAAATTGAAGCAGCCCTTCCGCCCATCGCCTGCCTATTTGAGGGATCTGGCAGAGGGCATTAGCAACAACAACAACAATTGTAAAATGTTTAAAAAAAACTTTGCAACCAGCATTCTGGCTTTCTTCAATCAAGTATGTTAACAGTAATTTTTTGTAAAAATATTTTAATGGCAGCTGTCGTCAAAAAAAGGGTCTCTAGATCTGTGGCACGCGATGAACGTTTCGATCGTCCGCCCTCTTGCTAGTAGTTAAGTCGAGCGATGGCAACGGCGCCCTTTTTTCAGCATTGGGAAAGGGTTGCGCCTTAAAGGGTAAAAAAGTACATGCTCCAGCTTAAAAATTAAAGACTCCGTTTAAAAAGCTAAGTATCAGGCTCCAGATTAAAAATAATACGCGTGTATAAATATGTCGATTGCTCCGACTACGATTTAAGAAAATGAATACGACTTTGGCATATAAAATTACATGGCTCCGAAAATCCAGATTAAATGGCTTCCGACCAGGGCCATACCTAGAAAATAATTTCGGAGTCGGGGAGCATAGTATATCGGGATAAAATTTTCAGGATATAGCCCCCACACCCAATTTCTGTCTAATTTAGCAAGATTAATTTTTTTTTTATTACTGCACAAACATTTCGTTCATTTATACATCACTGCATTTCATACCCCTCACCATGGGCGCCGGCTGAATATTTCCCAGGGGGGGCAAAGACTACTTCAACGTATAGTTAGCATGTTGGAAAGAGCAAAAAAGCAAAAGATAACACTGCATACAAAAATCCAGGGGGAGGGGGCATTGCCCCCCTTGCCCTATGCTGCCGGCGCCCATGCCCCTCACCATCCCCACACAGAAAAAAATTTCTGGCTACGTCCCTGTATAAATACACCATGTACATATAATGTAATAAGTTGGGGGGAGCGGCGTCCGAACTCATAGGACCCCCCAGTGGCGGATTAATGCATTTTTGTCGGGGGGGGGGCGAAAAGTAAGAGGATTGACATATACATCCATTTTTTGGAAGGAAAATAGGATCTTTTACATTAATTTCTTTTTTCTCGGGGGGGGCGGTCGCCCCCCTTTAATCCGCCCTTGCCCCCCCCCGTCTAAGTATGGCCTTGCTTCTGACTCCAAGTCTACAACTTTGACCCTAGCTCAGAACTTAATTAAAGCAAAAGAACAGGGAACAGATTTAATGAAAGAACACCTTCCACCGAAGAACAGTTCTTTTAACCTGTTCAGCAAGAGAACGCCTTTTACTCCGTTCCCTGAAAGAACGCCTCAGCTCTCCGTTCCGAAAAAGAACACCAGCTCAGGAAAAGAACGTTGAACTAGGTGTTCCCGCTCACTGATCAGAGAACTCCTCGAGTCGTGATCAAAGAACGTGTTCTTTTTCAGCCAATAGGAGAGGCTGCTCCGGAACAGGTTCTTTTTCAGCCAATAAGAGATGGCTAAGAGCTTATGAAGCGAAGGCGCATTTTATATGGAGATAGTGTAATGCTTATATTATTGTTTGACGTTGATAAAATATTTTTTTTTCGATTTGTTTGTGTTTCAGACTATCATTATTATTAAATTTTTTACTTTGATTCAAATTGAGTAGTTTGGCTGGAATAATAAAAATTGACGAATTGTAATCCTGTGAGTGCATTTCGTATTGAACATATAAGAAAGCTTCTTATTCTTTGGCGGGTCCACTTTAAAATTATGGTAGGTTGGGTTAAAAGTTCTATCCCCCCCCCCCCCAGATAATCATCTTCGTTATCATTATTTCTCAAAATAACTAAGATTCCACAATTAGAATTTGATAAAGCTAAAATTGTGAACTTCTGTCCCCACCATCAGATACGTAGCCAATGTGGGGGAGGAGGGGGTCTGCCCCCCCAGAATTTGAATTTTTCTTAGCAAAAAAATATTAATCGTGCCTTTCAATGAGAAATTTCACCTTTAAGCCATTTTCCAAAATTTCTCTTTTCAACACGCTTGCCTGCCATAAAATTTTGAAGCGTCGGACCTTAATGAACTGAGAACATGTTTTTGCCGTGATCACTGAACAGGGTGTTCCCGTTCTTTCTTGAGAGCAGGTTCAAAAGAACAGGGTGTTCATTCTTTCCCCATCTCTAGTCCCGAAGCATTTTGAAACAGTATATGCCAAAGAAACCCCATAAATGGGGCTTTAAGTTTTTTGTTTTATGTGGTATAAGTGTTTTTGCCTATGATTTTGAATTATATAGTGGCCAGGAAAATGTTGCAGTACGACCACCTAATGAGCCAGATTTAGGGTCTGCATCAAATGTTGTTGTGCGTCTCAGTAGGTTAATTCCACGAAATCAAAACCATTAGCTGTTTTTTGATAATTACTTCAATTCCATTACCCTTACTTGAATTTTTGTCACAGAACGGAATACTTTCACTGGGCACAGTGAGACGCAATAGAATTCCCAATTGTAAGCTTCCTTTGGAATCTGAGATGAAAAAAGAAAAAAGGGGCTACAGTTTAGAACAAGTAGCATGTATTAACAATATAGAAATATCATGTGTTACATGGTTAGACAATAAGCCAGTTAATTTCTTGTCAACATTTGTTGGGAGTCTTCCGATGGAAAATATATCTCGATTCGATAAAAAGTTGAATAAAAAAATTAACATTCCATGTCCGTTTGTGGTAAAGCAATACAATAAACAAATGGGTGGGGTAGACTTATTAGACAGCCATTTAGGAAGATATAGAAATAAAATGAGATCTAAAAAGTACTACTTTCGAGTTTTCTACCATCTGCTGGATGTTGTTATGATAAATTCATGGATCTTATACAAAAAAGTGAAAGCAACTTATCCCTTATCAAAACTTCCTTTGGCTAAATTCAGAGAAGAGGTGGCAATCTGCCTCTGTAAGATTGGAAACGAAAAACCAAACGCTAAAAGAGGACGCCCAAGTACGTCCGAAATAGAAAGTAGCATTACAGTCAAGAAACATAAAGGTCCTGTAGCAGCAATGCCATTCAAAGATGTAAGATTAGATGGAGTATGCCACTGGCCGGAATATATGGAAAACAGACAAAGATGCAAGCTTCCAAATTGTACCCGCAAAACTTTCATAAAGTGCACAAAATGTGGAGTAGCTTTATGCATAAATAGAGACAGAAATTGTTACTCTGAATTTCACCAGAAATGAACATATGGAACTTTTTTGCTCGTAAAGCAACTTTTTTAACTCGTTCTAAGAAATTTATTTTGATTTGTTTTCTGATGATGCTTAATGATACGGTAAAATTATTTTTTATGCATATTTTTGTATCTTTTTTTTTTCAGAATCTGTATTTTGAAGTTTGTAACTTTAAATTTTACTTTTTGCGCATTTTAAAGTACCTAGTAAACCATTTGAATACATATTATACTCTTTCTGTATATCTATTATACAAGTATTCTGAGCTTTGTGCCACATTTGGCACAAAATGGTAAATTTCTAATATGTACTATAGGACATATATGGCACAATCCATAAAAATCCATTTAAAAAAGAAAAAATTGAAGTGTGATTTTTTCCATTATTTTTCCTGTATTTGTGATTGCCTAAAGTCATCAAATTATTTTTTTCATAAAGAAAAAAAACAAAAATCGTGCAGTAAAGGGTTAAGTAGCTGAAATAGCATAAAACAAAACAATCGAAGAATGGATCGGCTTCAAGTTCCTGTTCTTACGGGTGTCAATTACCACACATGGGCCATGAAAATAGAAGCTATGTTATGCATAAAAGGCTTAAGCTAAGTTATCGATGAAGATGAGCCCATGGAACCCGATAAATTAAGTGAATGGAAAAAGCGAAACAACGAAGCGGTTGCTTATATCAAACTTTCGTTAGCAGATGAACAAGCACTACAGTACGCTACTGAAAAGAATGCGAAGAATTTGTGGAATAAAATTAAGAATAATTTTACTGGAACTCTCGAAGATCGAAAAGTAGACGCCGGTCAAGAATTCAAAAACTTAGAGCTTCACATGGGCACCGGCAGCATAGAGCAAGGGGGGGGGGAATGCCCCCCCTGGATTTTTGTAAGCAGTGTTTTTCCTTGCTTTTTTGCTCTTTCCAACATGGTAATCATACGTTGAAGTAGTCTCACCCCCTGGAGTAGTCTGCCCCCCCCCTGGGAAATATTTTGCCGGCGTCCATGGAGCTTCATGATAAAGAAAATATAAATGACTACATAGCTCGAGCTCGTGGCTTAGGAACGAAATGTTCTTCTCTTGGACTTGATATATTACCTAGAGAGCTGGTATACTAACTACGCCGTCCGAGGATTAAGAGGAAAATTTTCCCGGATTAGAGAAGTTCTAAAAACCCAAAGAGACAAAACTATGGACATCTTGGGGATTCTGAGAGAGGAAGAACGAGAGCTGTTCCGGAACAAGAATCAAACGCAAGTTGACGGAGCCTTCTTAGTGCGAAACCGAGATCGAAAAACTGAAAAGGTATGCTACGTCTGTTTAAAAGGGGGACATTAAGCTAGAAACTGTTTTTTCAGAAAAACTAATAACTTTCAGAACGCTACAGTGAAATCAAAGAACTCAAAAACCAAAACCCCAGAAAGAAAAAATGTGTACTATACTTCCGAAGTAAGTAAGTCAGATGGCAGTTGTGCTTTTAATGCTACAGATGAAGATAAAATAGGCAAATATTCTGTTATTTGATAGTGGGGCTTCTTGTAATATGTCTAATAGTTCTCTTCAAAATTAATTTCCCTTTTGCGTATGCAGTGTAGGTTCTTGGTGCCGGCCTGTCGACGTGGTCTCAGTCCCACGGGGCTGTAGGCTTTTGGCATGGCGATCGCCAAATTCTGGCACTTCTGACTTGGAGATATGCATTTAATCCGTTTGTTTCAAAATGTTTCTATTTGTAACGCCTACCGGACAGTTTTTGTCACGTGGGCAGTGACTTGTGAATGGCTCATCTTTTACTCGCCAAGCTGTAAAAAGCTGGCAGTTTTGTAAGAAGTTTTTGGTACACTTCTGTATATTTCTTCGCTAGAGAAGGTTGCTTTCAATTAATTATGGGACTCCGACGCGCCGTTTGGCCGGAACGATTCTATGTGTTCCGGGTGTTACTTTTTATTAAAGCAGTGTACTGCATGAAATAGAACTTATTTCCTTTAAAAACTGTTTTTGCTGATACCTACAATAAAACATAGCTTTTACAGAATTCAAGTCGTCTGTGTTTTCTCAGACTTCTGTGGGACTCATGGATTTTTAACCACTATACGTCATGTAAAACGGTCAAGGTAAAGTTGATCGACCACCGACATCTCCCTCATACTATATACTATGGTGCGTGACCAGCTCGTTTACACGAGTGATCGTTATCGGCATATCACCGGCTGACGGAGTTCTATTTCCCTAATTTGGCTGGAAAAACTACTCCTACTTAAGAAAACAAATGTTCTGCGGAGTCCGGAAACGGAATCCGGATGAAACATTCTGCCAGTTTGCATCGCGTTCAACGTCAATGTTGTCATACTATTGTAAATTGAGGGGGGCTGAATCGGTTTTGAGGATTTTGAATCGGTAAATCAACTTGTAGTGTCAGACAGAATTTTCCAAACGTTGGATTCCGAGACCATGACTCACATAGGAGTACTTCAAGGGGGAAAATTGGTTCATACCTAAGGAATTAGGGAAGCAGTGTGACATCTTCTATGCCTCGAAAGGTAAATCCTTTGAAGGATCTGTGAGAGGCAAATGTGCTGAGGTTGATAAAAATGGGTTACATGGTAACGTGGCTAAGCAGCCAATGGATGAAAAAAGGCTAGACAACAATTACGCTTTCCCTAAGAAAAGTTTTGATAATCTTTCTCCGAAGCAAAGAAAACGTGTTACACCTGTGGGTCTGAAAAGCATTTTAAGAGGGATTGTCCTAAAAACAAGGAAATTGATAATAAAAAGGTTAAGATAAATCATGTTGTGGCTGAATCAAAAGAGGAGATAGTGGTCGCTAGGGTAGACTTGTTGGGCGAAGTTGTCCTGTCACGAGACAGGCTATTGAAGACAAGCTTTCCAAACTGGAAAAGACATCTATTAGTACAGATGGGAAATTAGTACGCGCATTAGTAAATTCGGCGACGGAAATTACGGTTGTCAAAAGGGATTTGGTTCCGGGTATTCCAGTCGAAGGAGCTTCCACAATATACTTGAAGGGTATTTTTGGTCCGGCAGTGAAGTGCCCCTTGGTCTACGTTCCGATTTGGTCTTGCGATGGGTGACCTTGTAAATGTGGTACACCGACCAGTATTATGTGCTTTAGCAGAGGTTTTGGTGGTAGATGTATTAATTTCTCACCGGATGTTTTGAATTCATTGGGAGGGGCTCAGAGTGGAGTAAATTCTCCGGCTGAGGACTCTCAAGGCCTGGAGGGAAATTTAGGTGAAACCGAGGTTTCATATGGGACTCTGTGGGAGAAAGCACAGGATGACACTAATTTGGAGGATTCTCCAAGAGAAATCACTTAGTATGGGAATGAAGTGGGGACGGTAGAGGACAAGGAGGAGGAACTAACCGCTGAGACAGATAACGGAAGCATAACGGCTGATAGTTTTCGCTCTGAGCAGGAGTGTTGTGCCGATTTAGCAATGGCTTGGAGGCTAGCTAAAGAGGACAAGGGCAATTATTATGAAGTAGATGGATTCCTATTTCATAGACATAAAATACTAGGGGAGAGTATTAGGCAACTCGTAGTCCCAAAATGCAGAAGAAACGAGGTGTTGAACTTGCCTCATACTTCAGTATTCAGATGTCATATGGGTTTTAAAAAGATTCTGGAAAGAATCAAGTATTCGTTCTTTTGGGAAGGTCTGAGGGCCGATGTCAAAAAATATTGTAGCTCATGTAAAGAATGTCAGCTCACTCAAACGGTTAAGGTTAGTGATAGGGCGCCTATTACGCCAGTGGCAAGACCTGAGTTACCATTTCAGGGAGTCAATGGGGATTTGATTGGTCCAATAGACCCGCCGAGTTCCAAAGGCCAAAAGTATATTTTGACTTTGGTAGATCAACATACTAGGTGGAGCGAGGCAGTGCCATTGACGAGTGCCATTGCAAAAGTAACCTGTGAAGAATTGTTGAGTATATTTTCAAGGACGGGTATACCGAACGTTATCGCGTCGGATAACGGGACGAACTTTATAGCAGAACTGACTAAAGAGTTTGAAAAAAGGATTGGAAGTAGTCCAAGATACCATAATTTAAGATCATCTGATAGTGTTTAAAGTCGGAGATCAGGTGATAGTGTTAATACCCGACTCAACGAACAAATTATTTGCTAGATGGCAAGGCCCTGCAGTTATCATTGAAGAACGTAAACCACATTCCTTCTTGGTGAAAATGCCAGACGGTTCAACAAAACATATACACCAAAATAAGTTGAAACAATACATTGCTAGGGATAATTCAGTAAACGTAATTTTTGAAGAAGAAAAGGAGTTCGGTCATGTTGAAACTCTACCAACCGCTACCAAAGAACCTAAATTTTTTGAAATTCTTGAAAATCTCAACGTTGAACACTTAGATAGTAATCAATTGAAAGCCCTTAAAAATTTAATTGTAAAATTCAAACGTATCTTTACTAAGCCTGTGCAACCAGCCCGGATTGGCACACATAAAATTGAGCTTATTCGAAATTCCGTACGTAAAAGGCCTCATTGTTATAGCGTCCCAATTGCTTTTCGGGAGGAAGTTGAACGTCAGGTCCAAGAACTTTTAGACCTAGATTTGATTGAACCGTCTAGTTCAGAAATCGCCCACCCCATAGTTTCTTTGGCAAAAAAGGACTCTACGATGAGGATGTGTATAGATTTTCGGGCGTTAAATGCAGTCACTAAAGTCCCTATTTTTCCTATGAAGGATATGCAAGAGTTTATCTTTATAGCTGGCGCTGCCCATTGATTGACTAGCCTAGATTTATTAAAGGGGTACTGGCAGATAAAAATGGAGGAGAATAGCAAACCGCTCACGGCATTTACCACCCACAATGCCGTTTACCAATGGAAGACCATGCCGTTTGGTCATCAGCTTGTATGGCTGTATTTAGAACTAGTCATATAAAATCAAACACCATAGGCATGATCTCAACAATGGTTACGTGAATAAAATTAATCACAGCATAGACAGCATAAGATGGCTTGATTGCGTAGCTCATACTGAAAACATCTTCATTAGACATGCCCTGAACGGTAATGGTGAATTAAAGGTTGAAAATCACTATGTCGATGGCTTCTGCGAGTCAACCAAATCCATGTATCAATATCATGTATCAATATCCATCTATCAATACCAATGGAAGACCATGCCGTTTGGTCTTGCCGGGGCATCTGAGACTTTTCAGAGAGAAATGAATGAAGTTTTTAAATCACATTCAGAGTCTGCGCAAGCGTATATGGACGATGTGGTAATATTTTCAAAACCTAGATGTGGTAATAATTTCAAGTTTGTTTAGTAATTTTCTATATATCTTTATAATTTGCTATGTCTTGTGATTGTTCGCAGTTTTTATTTATTTATTTTATATATATATCAAGGGTTGTCTGTATCATGGTTGTCTAGATTGTTTTGATGCTGAAACCAAGAACCCTGTAACTGATGCGTATATGAGAACTCTTCATGTAAACAACTCCTCTGACCTATGCTCTCCGAACTTTAGGATATGAAAAAATAAAAAGAGTGCAGCAATTGGAATTCTCAAAAAGATGATTTTGTAGATTCGACCTCCAGCAGCGAAAGCTTATCATCAACAGTAACAGTCCTCTTAACTGCAACAAAAGTTGGGGCTATCCACATTGCTGTCTTGATTCATTCAGAACAGAAAACAAACCAATTTGTTTGTTTATAGACAACAGACACTATTAAATTAATTTGTTTGTTTATATAATAAATAAAAATTACTTGTACAGTACCAAATTAAATATAGTACAGTACAATAAATAAATCAAAAGTAGTGACTAAAAAGATTTTTAAAAAGTAATATTTTATTTATTTTACAAATTCCGAACATTAGCACATAAGACATTAGTTTACGGGTTCTCTAATACTTTTTAATAATGCCCTACTATTCAGAAAGTACAGCACAATTATTTAAATGTTCATAAGTCATTGGAACAAAAGTAATATAAACAAAGTTATTTTAGCCTCACTGGTCACTTTTATTAATGTTAAAAATATTGCAAATCTGATAAAGCTTGAAGTCACAGATGTTGACATATAAAGATTATTAATCTTACAGTAATTCGAATAATAATATAACAAACTTCATACGGTGCAAGTGTGCTTAAGTTAGCGGGGAAAAAGAAGAAAAAAAAACACCTCAAAAGTCTTACTTCTCAGAAATATTAAAAACATTATTTATATTTTACAAATGCTGAAAAAAACGTACAGGTGGTTCACGTCTGTCAGGGGTTTACAGTATCGCACGTTACCGCGCGTGCGCGCCGGAGTTTCAGTGGTGATATTCTCTGGGCGCGCCAAGGCGAAATTGCCAACCTGCTTAAGAGACCCGCGATTATATACTTAGTTTAAAAGCCCGGTATAAACGTACTTTCGATGCACGTAATGTGTAAATAGTTTAACAGCACGACAATAAGTTTATCTTGTGAGGCCACGACTTTGAAGATGTTAGACGGCCTCTTTGTAAGTAAAGAAATAAATCAGTTGCATGCCTTTTAAAAGTATCAGCTTATGCCTCCTTTGCAGGGTAGGTAATGTTACTGTAATAAAAACTAATTGCATTGACGCCAACTTTTAACTGTGCAGACATACGTTTTGTAAGGTGAGAAATAAATCTCTATTGGCACAGTAATGATAAGTTAAAAGTGAACTGTTCTGTATTAGTTGTATTTTGCTTCCTTGGCGCGCTTAACGTCTGAAGCCAACCCTATTTGAACAAGTTGCAACCCTTTTCTATATTTTTTCTGCATATTTAGATTTGATCTCATATTGTACGGATGCTCACTGGAGCTCCTTCATTTGAACCCTAGTTCAAAACTTTATGTAACAAAACTGCCCCTTGACATTAACTGTTATTACTATCTACAAAAATAAATGTGTTACTAATTAAATACAGTCCACTCTTTACCTAACGGCTCCCGACATTTGGTCCGCAGACCAGCCGGAGCAACTAGTGTCAAATTTAGCAAGCTTAAATCGACAAAAAGGCGTCCTCGAAGGAAATAAATAAATAAACTCTGTGACTTTACGAAGACCTTTAACCTACCAGATCAAGATGCTGAGGAAGAGGCAATATGACTTAGAAGCAAGCTAAAAGGAGAACGGATTTAAAAAGCAACGTTGCGGATCTCGTTCGTTCCTACACCCTAGTGCCAGAAAAAACAGATGTGACGGAGGCCTTAGCATCATCATCCGAACTAGAAGAGAAACTCGAGGAAGCAGAGGTAGCTTTAATGATTTTACTCTCTAAGTTAGAGTCTAACAAATACAAAAGTGAAATCCCTACCTATCATGCGAGTAACTTTAAAATTCCCGACATACCTTTACCACTATTTTCGGGAAAAATGAAGATTTCCAAAACTTTAAAGCTCAGTTTACTTCAATTATTAGAAATAATAAAGATTAAAGCAACTCAGCAATTATGATATCTCAAGGGCTGTCTAAGAAGAGAAGCTAAAAGATTAGAATCAGCCCAAGATACATACGAATCACTTTGGTCTTTTCTAGAAGAGAGATATGAAAATAAAAGAGCAGTCATCGATTGCCACATTGTAAAATTATTAAATCTCTCAAGGGTTCCAGACTCACCGAATCAATTAATGCAAATGATTGGCAACACGCGATGTAATCTACGTGCATTAAACTTATTACAGTTTAAGTCAAATGACTTATCATATACATTTATTATGCATATTTTATTTTAAAAACTGGATCGCGAAGTACGAAAAAGTTTCGAAATGAAAATCCCAAGTTATAAAACTTCTTAAGCTTTTTGGAAGAACGTAGCAGAATTTCGCAGGGATATTTGCCCGAGAAAAAGAAATCTATTTTCATTGCTAAACCTAGCAATAAGCCAACTCCTCAGAGATCACTCTTAACAAATACAAAATCAAACTGCGTATTAAACTGTAACGAGAAGCATTCTCTTTAAAGATGTCATTCATTTAGAGAAAAAAATTTATCTAAATGCGCTGATATAGTAAAAAGATTCAGCCTCTGTGTTTCATACCTTAATAAACATTCCTATCCTTGTTTATCAAAAAACTGCAGTTTTTTATGCAAATCGAAAAGCCACAACAATTCTCTCCTGCGTGATTCACTTGAACATAATGAATCATCGCCTATCTGTGAGGCGCCAGACCAGACACCCCCCCCCCCCCCCATCGATCACTGACGAGTCGACTTTGTGCGGCAGAGAAAAAATTCTTGCATAATTTTAAACACAGGTGTGATTTACTTAAGGGATTGTACTGGTGAATATAGGCCAATTAATCACAGCACCGGAGAGTTGATCAACAGTGAATTTACTAACAAGTTATAGCGCTGAGTTATTAGAATTGCGGAAACAAACAACGCTCTGTCTATCTCTGGTTTAACCGCAAAATCATTTGTTAGCGCTGAGTTCACAAACAGAAACAAAACTAAATCTTATCACTTGGATAAGTTAATAGTACCTAAACTTACAGAGCTTCCACCCACATATATTCATACGTCCAATTTAAAATTAACGGAAAATATAACGCTAGCCGATAATGATTGGAATAGACCAAAGCGTATAAACGCAATGGTCTATGACTAAAATGCAGACTATGAGTTTGGCAACACATGTAACTACTACTCAAAATTGCTATAAAATTAAGTTTGTTAAGTCAGTTCTCGATAGGTGTTTTCTACGGATATGTTAAAAGAAAAGTTCGTTTTAGATCTTCTTGTTTTTACAGATGCATATGGCTTGCTGGAAGTGCTATCCTCAACGATCTATTTGTTCTGATTCAACGTTCTTGGTTGAATCTTGGTTCTTGGGGGGTGTCTGGTCTGGCGCCTCACAGATAGGCGATGATTCATTATGTTCAAGTGAATCACGCAGGAGAGAATTGTTGTGGCTTTTCGATTTGCATAAAAAACAGCAGTTTTTTGATAAACAAGGATAGGGATGTTTATTAAGGTATGAAACACAGAGGCTGAATCTTTTTACTATATCAGCGCATTTAGATAAATTTTTTTCTCTAAATGAATGACATCTTTAAAGAGAATGCTTCTCGTTACAGTTTAATACGCAGTTTGATTTTGTATTTGTTAAGAGTGATCTCTGAGGAGTTGGCTTATTGCTAGGTTTAGCAATGAAAATAGATTTCTTTTTCTCAGGCAAATATCCCTGCGAAATTCTGCTACGTTCTTCCAAAAAGCTTAAGAAGTTTTATAACTTGGGATTTTCATTTCGAAACTTTTTCGTACTTCGCGATCCAGTTTTTAAAATAAAATATGCATAATAAATATATATGTTAAGTCATTTGACTTAAACTGTAATAAGTTTAATGCACGTAGATTACATCGCGTGTTTCCAATCATTTGCATTAATTGATTCGGTGAGTCTGGAACCCTTGAGAGATTTAATACTTTTACAATGTGGCAATCGATGACTGCTCCTTTATTTTCATATCTCTCTTCTAGAAAAGACCAAAGTGATTCATATGTATCTTGGGCTGATTCTAATCTTTTAGCTTCTCTTCCTAGACAGCCCTTGAGATATCATAATTGCTGAGTTGCTTTAATCTTTATTATTTCTAATAATTGAAGTAAACTGAGCTTTAAAGTTTTGGAAATCTTCATTTTTCCCGAAAATAGTGGTAAAGGTAAGTCGGGAATTTTAAAGTTACTCGCATGAGAGGTAGGGATTTCACTTTTGTATTTGTAGATCGTTGAATCAAACAAATCGTGTCTACTGATCGTTGCTCAAGCGTTGATCAAGCTCAATGTCTACTGATTAAAAGCTCAACTTGGATAACTGGTTACAGCCAGGGGCGTAGCCAGAAATTTTTCATGGGGGGTTACGACTACTGCAACTCATATATATGCATACATGTGTGTGATAATGTAGTGAAGAATATACATTTTGTATGGTAAAAAATTTTTCATGGGGGGTTATGACCCCCTAACCCCCCCTTGGCTACGCCCCTGGTTACAGCAAGTAAAATAATTTACAAAATGCAATACAGGATCATGATGTTGCTCATACTCCTACTCCTGTTTTCACTGGAATGGGAACTTTTGAAACTATTTGTAGAGTCTGAATTAAGTGTTAAATATATTGAGAATTAAAAACTATGCACCAAATTAAACTGGACAACACACACTTTCAAACCTTGGAGTTCAAATGAAAGTGATTTGTTAAGTGCCTTAAAAAAAGAAAATCTATTTTTCGATTCTGTAATGTATCATTTTGCTTCTAGTGACTAAAGAAGGAGATCGACTACATATTAAATTAAATATTTACATTTCTTATTTAAAAAAAAAAAAATCACTTGTAAGCTCCTTTTAAGGGGAGCTGAGTTACATTAATATCTTGCTTAAACTGAGAGATTGTTGTCATGATGGGAATATTGATTGAAAGGAAAAGGTTAATTTGGATGGCTGTTTTAGTTTTAGAGGTTCTCTCTCTCTCTCTGATGTAATATGATCACGAGACAGTTACCCTGAAGAAACCTTCACCGAGGCATCTCACAAAGTCTGTATCTCTCGCTTTGGTAATCTATTTTAAGATGCAACAATGTGACTGCTTGGTGAGTTGTTGAGCCAACGCACGTCTCTGATAAACATAAGTTCAACTTTACACCAAATAAACGGTGAAATCAGAGAGTTGCAAGCAATGTTCTATTGGTTGAACCGTTTTAGTGGTTCATCCGAAAATGTCTGGGAAATGTCAAGTACAGATTGCACCCAGAATCCGGTTCAACATTCGAAAGTCGATTTTTCGGTGAAGTAATATGGCTACCGCCGCCATTAGCTCGCGTCAGGAAGGAGGTGATTCCGTAACAGTAAGGTAAGTGTTTATGTTTCCCATTTTGAATTATTTGAGTCTATGACCTATTTTAAATTTATTCTATAATAATGTGAAACTTATTCAAGACATCATTTCATTACATTAAATGGATTAGTAAGGGTAATGTTATGTGTCACTGAATTTTCAATTTATCTGCCGAAAGGGCAAGGCTTCTTAAGTTATGAATTTTTAAAGAAATAACATTTGGATCTATATGCAATACAGCACCATCTATTTATCGTTATTATTAGATCTAATTATGAAAACATTGCCCAAATTTTCATTCTTATTTTTCTACATAAAAATTAGGTAACTCAGACACTCTCACTCAGCTATTTGTTTATGATAGGTATACATAGTGTCCATATTTTTAGGCCTGCTATGTTATTCATGTACTGTATAAATTAGTTTTGTTTACTTTTTACTTTTTTGCATAGCCAGTCGTTGATTCAGTGTCTTAGCGTGTAACAGTGTTAACATAAATTCTTTTAATATGTTGTTTCTAGGTAGGGTCAAAATATCTACCTTTACAGGATATGCATAAGACGGTGAAGATCCATGTGGATGCTATGACATAATTTTAACTTCTTCATGTTAAATGTGGATGCTATGACATAATTTTAACTTCAGTTTCTTTAAAGATGTTTAACACACAGGCAACTAAACAATTTCCCTCATGTACACACATTACAAATCCACAAATATCCATCAAGGTAGTTTAGTTTTGCTGGAGATACATGCAGTTTTAAGCATTGTAGCTCTTGAATATATTTTAACGTGAATGCTGTTTTCATTCAGTGGAATGACGCAGTGGTGCTGTTGTGAGTTGCAAATAGTTTTAGCAGTTTCAACCTTCACCATCTTATCCGTCACCGGCATACCCTGTAAAGGAAGATATTTTGACTATGCCTAGAAGCTAAATACTGGGTGTCCACAGGCGACTAAAAAGGGCGACTTTTGCTACTAATTTAAAGATAAGGTGACTTCGACGACTTTCTTGAACAAAAAAATGTCATTATCATAGTATTTTCA
Source organism: Cheiracanthium punctorium (assembly GCA_038373885.1). Classification (NCBI taxonomy): domain Eukaryota; kingdom Metazoa; phylum Arthropoda; class Arachnida; order Araneae; family Cheiracanthiidae; genus Cheiracanthium; species Cheiracanthium punctorium. Next base: position 19,169 of record JAWZYV010012444.1, read on the forward strand.
AGTTTTTGGCTACTTGTACCTTACTCCAGGCGACTAATTTGAAAATCAGCTTTCGTTTTTTGTCAACTCTTCTTTCTTTTTCAAAGTTTAAATGAATACACGTTAAGAGTTAGAACCCTTTTAAAAGTTCCCCGACGTAGGTCACGCCCTCACCCCACCCTATTGGCAGATGCCCTTCATGTAAACTTGCCAAAACTCAAAACAAATAAACTCTTTTCAAAGTTGTGATTGGTTAGTCATCAAACATTTTAATCCGTTTTTTTTTTTTTTTTTTTTTTTTTTTTTTTTCGCGTAGAATATTCAAGGTCAAGTTTGTGAGAATGTCTACATAGTTTTTATGTAGATAAATAAGAATAAAATTTGGGCAATGTTTTCATAATTAGAGCTAAAAATAACAATAAATAGATGGTACATAGGAATTTTTAAAGAAATAAAATTCGCATCTAACTTAAAAATAGTGATGCAACGGATATCAATTTGGCCGGATACCGAATATCCGGCCAAACTTTCAGCCGGTTATCCGGCAGCAGTATGTTTACTTCTTTTTTGTTTTATTTTCACTTGTTCTCTTAGATCATTGAGCTATTACTATTTTCTTTCAATTTTCTCATTAGCTTCAAATGATTTAATTCAAAAATCAGAAATCCTTTTTGGGATTGTTTCCGTGAATTTAGTTCCAGTTTTACTGTATTTAAAGTCATACCAATAACAATGCCATGGATGTTTTCCCTCAAGAGTTAGCTAAATATCTTAAAAGATCAGTTCTTGCAAGAGACATTTCCATTCAACTGTTGGAAAATCAAGGTAACAAATTTCCTTACTTTATCAAAATTAGGTGGAGGAGGGACATTGTCTCAGCAGCCAGCAATACCACAGCAAATACACTATTCTCATAAGTAGGGTCAATTTATAGTGTGAAAAAAATCTGATGTGTCCAATACATGACTTCCTTGCACGTCTATTAGATCAAAAATATTTTCGACGCACTTCCTCTAAACTTATTTGTTTGAAAGAGATAAAATATCAATAATAGTAAGGTTTAGAGATTTCTAGCCAAATATTTCGACATCGCCAAGCTGAGTTCAATTTGAAAGATTTCTTTCTCACACTTTATTTGGCGATATTTCACCAAAAGCCGACAAACTTGAGATAGTCTGCGAGATTTTGGGGATAGCCAAAGTAGTCATTGACCACAGACTTTCAATGAATTGAATGCATCCATACACCTCAATGTATTGGGTTGGCAACAAAGTAACTGCGTTTACTTGTATAAAATTCAAACAAATAAGTTTTCAACCAGTGTTTAATTACAGGTAAGCTGTGCCTGAGCATACGATTCATATTTGTTACATTTTAAAGTAAGAATTTCACTGGCAATATTTTTTTTCGTCCATAAAAGATGGCCACCCTCCCCCTTTTTTCGCTTCTATCCTCCTTAGAGGACAATATTAAAAATGTCCTGAAATTAATTTTTAGGTATTCGTGACTGCTGTAGTCTACAGAAAGAATTTCACGGATATCTCTATTTTTATTTGAGATCACGCGGGATATGTGAAAAGAACTTTTTCGCCCCTTACCCCCCCTAAGATTACGAATTTTGGAAAATGCTCTCTAATCTAGCACCTATGTTGAAGAACTCACGTACGTGCCAAATTTCGCATAATTAACTTGAGTAGTTTTGGCCAGGCGGAATATTGACCTACGGAAAAACGCAATTACTTTGTTGCCAACCCAAAATTTAAAGTGATTTGGCTCACCCTGAAAATAAATTCTCAGTCGATTGCTGTCAAAAAAGATATTGAAAACAGTTAGTTGATTGATTGATTATTTGAGGTTTAATGGCACAAGGTCCAGAAAGGACATACTGCGCCAGACAAGGTGTGTAAATAGTAAAAGAAAGTGTTCAGGTAAAAAAGTGTTGTATAAAACATGTAAAGCTAAAAACCATGAGGTCTAAAGACAGTAAAAGCAAACTGTAGAGAAGTAAAAGGTAGATTAAAAGGACAAGAGCATCTGCATGGGGGCTCCCATCCAGATACCAGACAGAGAAAAGTATATACTTCACAATGAGTAAAGAATGTTGATACGCCGAAGAAAGGCGAACAGATTAAAGTGCGGGGTTTCACCCAGTATTTCATCAAGTTTGGGATGAGAGCAGTTAAAAAGTGCTTGGTAAAAACGATTAAAAGCAGGGCATGAGGTTAAAAGATGGTGAATGGTGAGGCAAGTATGACAGTGGGGGCACTCTGGAGCAGGTTCACCAAATAGCAGATGCTTATGAGTAAGCCGCGTATGACCGATGCGGAGACGTGTCAAAATGACATCTAGTCTGCGATAAGGATGAGATGACCAATGTGTGAGGGCTGGACGGATAAAATGAAGTTTGTTCCCAGTTTCACTGTCCCATTTATCGGTCCATATGCTTTTCACTATGCCAGAGATGCTAGACTTTATGTCTCTAAAGGAGAGATTGCCGGTGTATGAGAGGGTCGCATCCTTGGCTAGTGTGTCTGCTTTCTCGTTTCCACTGATCCCGATGTGACTGGGTACCCAACAGAGGAGGATCCTGTATCCCCAGTTTACGAGTTGTTCATATTTATGTAAGACTTTCGTGATGTAGCTATGTGTTTGAGAGCCCGATTTCAGGTTTTCCAGTACACTGAGGGAGTCTGTGTATATGATAAAGTTCTTTGCATCATTTCTGGAGATGTACAGAAGGCTTTCGTAAATGGCCAGTAATTCAGCTGTAAAGACAGAGCAAAACGGAGGGAGGGAGTAGCTGCATGTGAAATTTCTACCTACAAGGGCAAAGCCGACGTGATTTCCAGTTTTAGAGCCATCTGTATATAGCTCTCCGTAGTTTGGGTATTTGTTCCTGTGGTCTAAAAACAATTTCTGATATATTATGGGGTCAGTGTCTGGTTTTGAAAAGCCTTTGAAAGGTTGTAGGTATGATATCTGCAACATACCCCAAGGGGGTATGTCATGAAAAGAGCAGGTGGAAACGTTAACATCCTCCAGTTGCGTACCAACAAGGCTCTTACGAATCCTGAGTCCGAAAGGAGGAGTATATATGGGACGATTCGCATAAAATCGGTCAAGATGAGTATCTATGAAGGAGCTCTTTAATGGATGTGAGGGATGAGAGAGGATACGAAAGTAAGTATTTAATGATAGCTTATGACGTGTGAGGGTGAGAGATGGCTCATGGCAGGTAATGTAAAGACTATGTACAGGTGATGTTCTAAAAGCACCAGAGCAAATGCGTAGTGCAGCATGATGCACAGTGTCTAGTTTTTTAAAAGCTGATTTGCATGCTGACCCATACGTGCAGCATGCATAGTCCATTTTTGAACGTATGACAGCACGGTAAATCCTGAAGAGAGCATCGCGGTCTGCCCCCCAAGAGGTATTGGTTAAGACCTTTAAAATATTCAGCTTTTTCTCGCATTTACTGCGAAGGTCAGAAATATGGTTAGCAAAAGTAAGTTTTTTGTCAAGAATTAAACCTAAAAATTTGACAGAGTCCTTGATAACAATGGTATTATGACCTAGATAAAGTTCTGGATCGGGGTGGATCCCACGTTTCCGGCAAAAGTGGGTACAGACTGTTTTTTCGACAGACATGGTGAAGCCGTTTGTGTCGCACCATTTTAGGATGCGGTTGATGGCAGTTTGAAGCTGCCGTTCAACGAGACGCATATCTTTCCCCTGGCAGGAGATTTGAAGGTCGTCTACATATAGGCTACCGTGGACGGTTGGGGGCAATTGATTAAGAATATTATTGATTTTTATAGAGAAGAGGGTGAGGCTAAGGACGGAGCCCTGGGGAACACCCTCTTCTTGTGTGAAATTATCAGACAGAGTGCCGTTGACCCGGACACGGAAGTTTCTGAGCGATAGGAAATTTTTATAAAAATTGGAAGATTGCCTCGAAAGCCCATATTATAGAGATCTTGAAGGATTCCGTATCTCCACGTTCGGTCGTATGCTTTTTCTATATCGAAGAACACTGACACTAAGTGATTCTTCCTGAGGAAAGCATTGCGGATTTGTGTCTCTAAATTTAAAATGTTGTCTATAGTGGATCTGCCGTTGCGGAAACCGCTCTGAAAGGGATGTATATGGTCCCCAGTTTCTAAAATGTAAACAAGGCGGGCATTAACTATTTTTTCCATTAGCTTACAAAGACAACTTGTAAGGGCTATGGGACGGTAGTTACTAGGATTAGAAGTATCTTTTCCAGGTTTTGGGAAGGGAATGACTATTGCATTGCTCCAGGCAGAGAGAAAAGTTTGTTCGTTCCAGATTCTATTGTAAAGTTTTAAGAGGTTTAGTAAAGAGTCATAGGATAGGTGTTTCAGCATTTCATAAGTAATGCCATCAGGACCAGGAGAAGTATTGGAGGATTGCCGTAGGTATTTGGTGAGTTCGTTGATAGTAAAATCACTATTGTATGGAAAGTGGGAGGAGGTTTTAAATTTTATTTTTTTTCGTTCACATTGTTGTTTGTAGGAGAAAAAAGGGTTTGAGAAGGAAGTACTGCAGGATATAAAAGCAAGAGTTTGACCGATGTTATTTGCTATTTCTTCTGTATCAGATATTATATTATTATTAATGGACAGACAGGTTATTGAAGGGTTATTATAGATTCCCATGGCTCCTTTTTGTTTTCAACCATAGCTCCTTACTAGTAATGGTGGGTGTTATGCTAGAGACGTATTTCACCCAAGATTGCTTTTGAGATTGCCGCCTTTTTCTCCTGGCATAAGCTTTTGCTTTTTTAAAAAGGACGAGGTTTTCGGTGGTAGGGTACCGCCGAAAAACACTCCATGCTTTCTGCTGCTGTTTTTTTGCTAGTGTACAGGTTTCATTCCACCACGGTTTTTTATTGCGCCGAAGTGTCATGCCCGATTTTGGAATATTGGCATCAGCTGCTTTAATAATGACTGAAGTGACTTTATCCACGACCTCTTCCATAGTGCCTTCAAGGATGTTTGAGGTGATTTTGGATAGTGCTGTAAAGGTAATCCAATCTGCCTTATCATAAATGTACCTAGGGGTGGTAAAGGTGCCTTTCGGATTGTAGTAAAGTGGTGAAAGAAAAATCGGAAAGTGATCACTGTTGTGTAAGTCACTGGAGACTGAAAAGTTATAAAGTGGGAGGATAGATGGAGAACAAATAGCTAGGTCTATGGCATGGAAGGATTTAGTAGGGTAGTGGAAGTAGGTATTATCCCCGTTATTCATAACGCAAAGAGAAAAGTCTGTTAGCAGCTGTTCAATAAGTTTGCCTCTATTGTTTATGTCTGTGCTGCCCCATACGGGGCTATGACCGTTCATGTCCCCCAGGAGGATAAAAGGAGGATGAAGTTGTTGGATAAGACTATTGAGAGAGGTTTGGCAGATGGTTTCATTCGGGGGAAGATAAATACTGCAGATAGTAGTAAGATGTTTGAGATGGACCCGAGCGGCAACAGCCTGTAAAGTTGTATTGAGATTGAGAATAGAATGCGGATATTGATTATTTAATAAAAGGGCAACGCCACCGGAGGCCCTTTCCCCGAGCTCATAGTCTTTTCTAAGGATGGTATAATTAAGAATTTGTGTTTGTTTATTGGTTTTCAGATAAGTTTCCTGAAGGGCAATGCATGCGGGGTTATAGTCATAAATTAGGGTTTTGAGGTCATCAATTTTATTGTGAAAACCGTGGCAGTTCCAAGAAAGCAGCAGAGCCATGATCAAGTGATGTTAGGGATGATGGAGAGCTTGCTTTTAGTCCCCGTAGGTGTAAGTGGGGTACTAGGGATGTCATCATCATCCATGATATTGTCGGAAATGTCAGAATCGGTAGGATCTAAATGCAGGATTGAGTCATCAATGGGCTTTTGTAGAAGGATCTTTTTAAGTCTGGACTTACTGTATTTTGCCTTATAGGCTGCAGTTTTTTTGATTAGAGGTCTATTTTGAGTGGAGTTGTTGCTTTCAGACTTCTTCTTTGATGTGCTTTTTTGTAGAGCTATGGAAGAATTATTTTGGGTAGAGGTTGATTGTTTAGTTTTAGTAGTGGAAGTAGGTATAGAGACGGGCACAGATTTAGGTGGCTCAGTTTGGATGGCAATTGATTTAACAGATTTGACTACTGCAGCATAAGACTGACCGGGTTTGGGTGTACGGGAGTTCATTACTTTACGGGCTTCTGGATATGACAGTCCTTGGGTGGCACGCAAGGACTGGATTTCTTTTTCAAACGACCATTTCGGGCATGAGCGGGAATATGAAGGATGAGCTTGTTTGCAGTTCACACATTTGGGTGGATTATAGCAGGTTTCACTGTCGTGGCCGGAGGTCCCACAACGAGCACAGGTTGGGGAACCACGACAGGAAGGTTTGGTATGGCCGAACTTTTGACATTGAAAGCATCGAGTAGGATTGGGTATGTAGGGTCTAACGGCACATGAGAGGTATCCTGGTTTGATATGGGAAGGAAGTTTAGGTGATTGGAAAGTCAGAATTATATGTTTGGTGTCCAGTGTTTGGTTATTGCGTCGGATAGAGATTCTGCGAACTGCACAAACATTTTGGGATTTGAGATTTTCAAGGATTTCAGCCTCGGAGCAGTGTAATAGGTCAGGTTCGGATATGACGCCTCTTGATGAATTGAGTGTCCTATGAGGTGATACAGTGACAGGTTTAAGGCCGATAGTTTTTAATTGCATAATACTGTTTGCCTGTTTGTTATTAGTTACTTCTATTAAGATGTCGCCAGAGCGTATTTTTTTTATTTTAGCAACTTCTCCAACATTAGCAAGTATGGTTTTATGGATTAGAAACGGGGATGTTTGGTTAAAGTTTCCGTCCTGACATTTTATGAGAAAGAATTTTGCGGTAATAGCTCCCTCAGTAAGAGAGTTCGGAACGTTGACGTTAGATAAAGAAAGTGTCGAATCCATATTGGGGATTGGAAATTCGAACCCGACCGCACCACCCACCACGGAGCCCAACAAGGGGATGCACATTCGTGCACCAGTGCTAGTCGGGTCTATACGCGCACAGTACATCCCTTAGGCAGCGTCCACCCTTAACGACGTGCCCAGTAGATGTCCGTTTGCTTGATCCCTAGCAGTTGACCAAAGTCAGTACCACCAGCCGGTTGATACACAGGGGAACGCTGTGCACCTCCCGTTGACCCGAAGCCGAGGCCAAATGAATGTGTTGGAGAAAATCCCCTCAATTACCAGGATCCCCATTTCCGGGGACACGGGTCTCCACGCACGGCAAACACGTGGGTAGTTTTCGGCCAATAGAAGCTGGCAGCACAGAGCGACCGCAGCTTCTAAAGGGGGGCCCTCACCTCCAAAGAGGAAACTACAATGAGGGGGAAAGTGAAGGATAAAGCTGAGGAGAGGGGAGGGTAGAAGAAAGAAAAGAGAGAGATCGCTGGGGCCCCGGGATTGCGACACCCGTAAAAACCTAAAGAAGGTCTTCCCCCTGAGGAGTGACAACAGTTAGATATTACAATAGTTCTAAATACAAAAGCTCAAAATTCTACGGGTTAAAGTTTTAGAGTTATACAAAATACGAAATAATTTTTGGCGCCAAATTTGGCGATATTTCGGCGAAACTCGTCAATGTCGACGACATTTGGCGAGATTTTAAGCATGAACCAATCAATGACAGATTATCGCCAAATTTGGCGATATTTCGCCAAAACTCGCCAAGAACGATGACAAATGGCGATACTTTGGGCATGGACCAAATGACTATCGCCAAATTTAGCGATATTTCGCCAAAACTCGCTAAGGTCGAGGACAGACGGCGAGATTTTGGGCATGTACCAAACAATGACTGTGTACAGTTGTATTATATTGAAGATGCCCATAGACATTAAAGTACTGAAATTCTTTTCGGTGGTCCTGTAAATAAACTCTCTCCAGTAGATTGGAACCAAAAATCGAGATGCACAACTAGATGTTACAACAATCTAATATATGAAATTTCATAATAGTTTTTGAGATTTGAGAATTAAATATGCACACACGTACACCAAAAGTCGCCAAGCTTGGCGACTTTTGGCATAGTTCTTGAGGGAGGCACGTGACCGTGGTCGGACCATTACCTAACTTATGTGGTACGACGGTATTGTGCTTGAAATGGATAAATGCCCCTAAAATTGTCATTGACCGTAATGTATTGGAAATTTTTTGAGTGTTCCTGTAGCAGAACTATAAATGATAAAGACACTTTTTTTAATGGAGAAATTCATTTTCTAACTCTTTACAGCATATATCACTTCTGAGTCGTTTGAAATAGCCCAATACCTCTAAAAAACGCTTTGATGAATTTCGGCCCATAGAGCGTAATGTATTTCGAATCTTTTGGGCGGTTCTGTAGATAAACTATCCAGTCGAATAGAACCAAAAAGGGAGGTGCACAACTAGATGTTACAACTATCCAAAATATGAAGTTTCGACATTCTACGCCTAATAGCTTTTGAGTTAGGTGAGTTTAATGAATTTCGGCCCAAAGAGCGTAATGTATTTCGAATCTTTTGGGCGGTCCTGTACATAAACTATCCATTCGATTGCCACCAAAAGGGGAGGTGCACAACTAGATCATAGAACAATCCTAAATATCAAATCTCAATATTCTACGACCAATAGTTTTTGAGATATGCGAGTTACACACATACGTACGTACGTACAGACGGCATGGAAAAACTGGCCACAATAGACTTGCCGCTGGTCAAAATGAGTTGCAGACGCGTTAATATGATCGTGCATGCTAGCCTACGATGAGATGCATCGAAAAAAAAATTTTAAATTAAATTTAGAGGTAGTCAAAATCGGTTTTTTTTTTTCGAAATTTGGCCCCCAAAATTTTTTGGGATCATATTACTTCCTTATACTACGTGCAAGGAAGTAAAAAGGTAACAAAATCTTAAAGATTGAAAAACAGTGTTTTTGTACAATAATTTCTTCCAGTAATAATTTACTCCAATCTTAATAGAAGATATCTAGTAGATAGAGAGATATCTAGATAGAACTACTTTTTTTCACCTTTTTCTATATACGATAAAAATACATTCTGAAAAGTATTGAAAAGAAAACATTGTCATAAAACTTTGTTTTTTTGCATTTTTTATTAATTGCAGGTTTTAGAATTTATTCATTTTTTTTATGTTTATTTAAGTTATTTCTCTATAGATAGTTTTAGGCCGGATGTGCTTCCGGATGTTTGTAATATCCGGCTACTGCCAAGTATCCGGTATATTCGCATGCAGTATGTTTGCCGGATACCTGTTGCGTGGCTTCTTAAAACACCTTACTAGTCACAGCTTGAAAATCTGCAATCTTATAAAACAAATTATTTATTTTGAATATTGAAATTTTACTTTTTTTTTACGTTTAAATTAGTGCTTAGTGTAGTGCTTGTATAAAATTGTTGAGAAAATTGTTAAACAAATATGACTGAAAGGCTTAATAAAGCTTCAGATTAAAAGAGAAATCCATTGTAGCCAGTGGCCAGTGACTCCACGAAGTTCAGTGGGCACTTTCATATTGTTAGTGGCCATAATGTGTGTAATTTTCTTCTGCGAACCATTTTTTTAATTTATGCTATGCATTTTTTGTATTTTAATAAGAGTATAATAACCCACCTATACCTGAATGGCTTCAAGAAGATTTAGGATGGAGGATATTCTTTGAATGTGTAAGTTTTTAACTTTCATGTTTATTTGTATATAAATAAGAATACATCAGTCAAGACTTTTTCAAACACAATATTTTTTCATGGCCCATTGAATGGACATACGTCTGGACATCTACAAAAAGAAGCCGAATTGTTATATTGAGAGAAAATGGCCTCTGTTATGCTGAAATTACTAGACAAGTTGGTGGTTCAGTGACATGTTCTGGTGTACGAAAGTTCTGTTTACGTTATGAAAAAACGAAATCAGCGGAAAATAAGGCCAAATCAGGCCGAAAAAAATGCACAAGTGCTACTGCCGATAGAAAAATTAAACCGCCATGCCTTAAAGTTAGAAAGGTTTCATCAGATTCCATTAGATGTGAAATGAACGCAGTGGGTATATCAATAAGTTCAAGAACAATAAGAAGAAGGTGATCAGGATTTGGACTATAAGCTAGAATTCCAAGGAAAAAAACATATTTAAATCAAAAGCAGCGTGAAAAACGAGTTAAGTGGGCAAAAGAATACATTAAATGGTCAGAAAATCAATGGAAGCAAGTAATCTGGAGCGATGAGAGTAAAATATCGCTCTTTGGTAGTGATGGTAGAAAATACGTGAGATGTAGAGTAGGTGAATCACTTCATCCCGATTGCATTGAAGCAACTACAAAAAACCCAACAAATGCCATGATTTGGGCATGTATGTCTGCAGATGGTGTGGGCCGAATTCAAGTGATTGATGGCATCCTGAATGGCAAAAAATACATCGAAACTGTCCTGGAACCAAAAGTGATACCTTCCACCAGGGATCTCCTTCCCAACAAAGCACCATTTATTTTTCAGCAGGATTCACTTCATGCCACACAGCAAAAGTATGCAAAGCATGGTTTCAAAATAAAGGCATAGATATATGGCCAGGAAACAGCCCTGATCTCAATCCAATTGAAAACTTGTGGCGACGTTTGAAAATTCTTGTACGAAAAAATATCCCATCCAATAAAAGACAACTTACTGAATCTATAATTTATTCTTGGCACCATGTGATTACGAAATGTGAACTACAAATACTCGTTTACTCGATGAAAAGATGTTGTGAAGAAGTCTTAAAAAATAAGGGTTATCCTACTAAGTATTCAATGTGTAAGTATGACTAAAAAAATGCAAATCTAAGATACATCTTACTATTAGTTGCATAACTTTTTTTTGTAATAAAGATATTGTAATGCTGTTTTTGTTATTAAATTCTACATTAAATTACCTTCAATTTGATATATAAACATTTGTATTTAAGTCGAAATTAATATATTCTACAAGCACACAAAGTTGAAAAACATGAAACTTTCAAAAAAGTGTCCACACTTTTGGCCACCACTGTATGTGTTTTTAGTGTATGTGTTGTATTAAGATGAAATATTATAATTGTATTACTAAGTTATACCTTTTCACTCTTGAATGTAGGCATAGGAACATGCATTGCAACTAGTTAGACTGTCTCCTTGTAGTACAAAGAACACAGACCGAATTACTTCACTATTTTTCTAACATACCAATAAAATACTGTGTAGTCGTTCCACATATGGTGAAAAAAAAAAGGGTGGGGTGGGGGTGTAAAATCCTGCCAAATGCAATTAACACTCAGTTCCATTTCCTTGCAAACCACAGTGACTGTTCGTTAGCTGCTTATTTTTTCTCCCATCCTCATTTTTTTCCATCACTTGATTGTTTTTTGGGTAGTTCTTTTTCATTATTTTTATTCATCACGAGTGAAATCTGTTGTATTTGTTTAAGCTTTATGCGTGAAGGTGCTTTTAATATTTACGAGAGTGAATGCAGTGATAAATTTCACCCACTGTGCATCCAAGATGCGCTTTTGGAGCGTCCGAATAACATGAGGATGCAATGCCCTCTGCCGAACAAGGTGAAGCGAATTGCCATGCACCGTCCACATTGAAATTCTCCAAAAAGATTTTCTAATAGAAAACGGCGGCATACTCGCCCGTTATAGGATGGGAGCAAGTGCATTTGCACATGGATATCCAACAGTAAGTCCATTGTGTGACGAAATATTTTTTAGAAATCTCGGGAATTTAAATTTAAAGAATTTCTCGATAAAAGAGTCTTTACAGACGGACGAGTACACCTTACATTTCTTTATAAATTAAAAAACGGTGACGACATCCGCAGAATCTTTAAAGATTATATCTTTTAGATATTAATATTTTTCTTTTTTTGATAGGCCTATTGGGGAACCTTTTTTCTTTTATCCACATTAAATAAATAAAAAGAAAATAAATGGCAACTCAGCACTGGGTGATACGGCCTAGTTTCGTTTGAGAAGCTTACCGTACAGTGGAAAGTCAGTTTTTTTATTATTCAATCATAATTTTTTTAATCATAATGTTTTATTTCGAAAATAACAGTTGTTTAATCACTCTTTAATCTATTTGTGGCAACACGCAGTCTACCATGCTCGTGCTGCTATTCTTTTTCTTACTTCCCTCCAAAAATTTCATCCGAGACGTTGTATTTTATTTCTGTGCCAGAGATTTTATGTACACCCAATCAAGTTATTCTTGAAATTTAATGTGGTGTTTTATGTTAACGAGCATTCCATAAAATGGTGACCGGTCTACGTTGATTGTTTTTAAGGAAGGAATCTTTTCTTCAAGTTAAACTCCTTTTACCTGAATTGGGAAGCATCCACACTTGCAGAAACTCCCGACCAGGAATACGAGCGAATGTACATTCAACCACACGGCCGAAAGGATATTCCAGAAAGCTTTGATCCCTTGCTTTTTGACTTAGTGAAGTCCTGCAACTGTGTCAAAGAGAAAGGCCAAAAATTTTCCTAGACAACCACTTTTGTGAGACAAGAGGAATTTTGCCAGGATGTGCCATTATCGTCAGAGTGGGCCAAGTGCTGGGGAAATTGACATAGTATATAAACCGACCAAAAGAGATGGTACTTTAAGATCTTACAGAGACGCGGAAACATATTGCCAACAACACAACCTCGACTATGATTCTATTGGATTTAACTTCACCCGGAAATGCGCATCCATGCTTTCCTGTTATCGTGATTGCGCCCAAGATCCTTCTAAATGCCAAATTTAGTAATGTTTATAATTCGACATTTAAATTTGTTCCATAATAATGTGAAACTTATTAAAGACATCATTTCATTAGTAAAATATTCGCTTTGAGAGGTCATATACTTTTATCTTCGTACCTACACAGGTTCGAAAGGCACGGTACAGGCACCTGTGACTGCGGCAGTGATGAGGCCGACGACGACCATTATATGTTCTCATGCCCACTAACCAACAGATACCATCTAAAACCTCCAGCAACCGACCATCGGCAAAACTGGGCCAACAAGATCCTGTCAAGAAGTGTCACGCATGGAAAGCTGAAACAAATTTATCACTTCTTGCACAACCTCATGCAATTCACGTAGCCCTGTTAAAGAATCGTGACCTCTCCAAGTAGTCATATCCAATGTGCACCTTCAGGTTTGCCTTGATTCCATGTTTTCTCCGCTCGATCAGAACTCTTCGTGCCTCTTCCGAAATCCGAATCTCCTTCAGTTTTTCTTTTACTCAAGTCTGTGTGTTGCTGACCGGAATGTGAACAGAATTCCCACAGCAGTGTCCTTCCCCACTGAACTTCACGTGCTCAAGACAGGAGATTTTGCTCCCCGCCTTCGTACACAACTCCACGTGCTTCTGAGTATGTCACAATGCAGCGCGGCTCGTGAACCCCCCCCCTCCCCACACGCATCCTTTGGCGAACCCACGTTGGGGCGGCTATGGGGGGGGGGGGCTAAAGTCCAAGAACAAATAATTAAATAAAAAAAAAACCCTAAAAATTCGAAAAGGTTTTATTAATTGTCTGAATTATTTTCAGAGAATAGGGAGTTTGTGCATACCGTTTCTTCCTACGCTAACGCTAACGCTATCCGCTATACGGAGTATTTTGACCAACCACGTTTCGGATTTTATGCGTGCGCATGCGCTTTATTGTCCAATGTCATTTAACGTTAGTGTTACCGTGAGTGAAACCCGGCCTGCACAAACTCCCTAATGTCTTTTTCTGTTATCTTTTTACAGTTTCCTGTTTAAGTAAGCGGATGGAGTCTCAGTGACGAGGAATAGGAGAAAAACATTGACCTTGTCCACTGGAATGAGAAAAAACTTGCAACCCCGGATGGTTTTGGGGTTTATTGGGGGGTATAACTAGGGTATTGTACAAAGGGTGACACTCACGTTATCACTGGTCAGTTGAAATAGATTCGCCCTAGGATAGTTGTCTTGGAATCAGAGCAACATTAATCTCAGAGAGCACGAGCGAAAATTGTCATTTTTATTCCTTCTTTTTCATTTCGTTATCGCAGCTATATTAGTTTTTCGATATTATTATTAGTTAGTTAGTTTCGGATCTTTATTAGCTATTTAGTTATTATTAGTTAAAATGTTTTATTGTTGATTTTTTAAGATTTTTAGCACCAGAGTGCTATTAATTTCTCCCGGGTTTTTTGTGTAGACACTTTTTCTAACAATCAGCGCGTCGAGTCACTTTTCAAATGTGTTTGCCAGATAACGTGGAGAGGGGGGGGGCGTTAATAAAATGTTCAAAGTCGCACAAGGTTTGCAATTTTTGATAAATGATTGCTAAACTGGGTGCCAAAACCCGACAATTTATTATAAATATATTTTGAGTATAGTTAGAAAACGCCTGTCGAATATTGTAAAATTGTTTTAGTAGGCGATTTAAATATAGATTTTAATTCCGAAGAAGTGTTTTATTGAACAGTGAAGACAAATATAGATTATGATACACTTTCCAAATAGTATTTATACAGGTGAAGTGTAGTTTGACTATACGTGGCGAAAATTGTTACACTGTTTTGGTTGGCGATTTTAATACCGATTTCTATTCCGAAGAAGTGTTTTATGGAACAAAGAAGGAAAACACGATACACTCATGGATTATGATGCTCATTCTACAAACAGTATTTAAAATGTCAAAGAGATATAGTTGGAATATGCTTGGTGAAGATTTTAAAACAGATCAGTAGGCGATTTTAAGATAGATTTGGATTCCTAAGATGTGCTTTATGGTTCAAGAAAGAGTTGATTCCTATTTTAACGCCCCTACTTTCGCAAACCTAAAAATTCCCCGCAAGTTGGCGAGCTTTGAAGTCATGGGTCTCTAGGAATAATGCACAAATTTCAACGCTCCCTAAACAACTACACGAAAACTAAAGTGAACACATTAGTGATAAACGCACTAGTTAAGGAATTTCAAGGCTCTTAATTATTAAAACTACATTAATTGGTAACCCAAAATAAACAATAATGTAACGGAATGCTGTACTTACAGGTTGTTCCAAATCACCATTTTAATACTAAATTATGATTGCCACATAAATACAAAAAATCGTCGTAGTTACTGTATATGTTTAATGATCACCACCTTGGCTTTTTAAAGTCATACTTACACAATCCTACTAAGTATTGATTGTGTAAGTATGACTTTAAAAAAATGCAAATCTAAGATAGATCTTACTATTAGTTGCATAACTTTTTTTTGTAATACAGATATTGTAATACGGTTTTTGTTATTAAATTCTACATTAAATTACCTTCAATTTGATATATAAACATTTGTATTTAAGTCGAAATTAATACATTCTACAAGCACACAAAGTTGAAAAACATGAAACTTTCAAAAAAATGTCCACACTTTTGGCCACCACTGTATGTGTTTTTCAAATACTATAATTATTAAGATGAAATATTATAATTGTATTACTAAGTTATACCTTTTCACTCTTGAATGTAGGCATAGGAACATGCATTGCAACTAGTTAGACTGTCTCCTTGTAGTACAAAGAACACAGACCGAATTACTTCACTATTTTTCTAACATACCAATAAAATACTGTGTAGTCGTTCCACATATGGTGAAAAAAAAAAGGGTGGGGTGGGGGTGTAAAATCCTGCCAAATGCAATTAACACTCAGTTTCATTTCCTTGCAAACCACAGTGACTGTTCGTTAGCTGCTTATTTTTTCTCCCATCCTCATTTTTTTCCATCACTTGATTGTTTTTTGGGTAGTTCTTTTTCATTATTTTTATTCATCACGAGTGAAATCTGTTGTATTTGTTTAAGCTTTATGCGTGAAGGTGCTTTTAATATTTACGAGACTGAATGCAGTGATAAATTTCACCCACTGTGCATCCAAGATGCGCTTTTGGAGCGTCCGAATAACATGAGGATGCAATGCCCTCTGCCGAACAAGGTGGAGCGAATTGTCATGCACCGTCCACATTGAAATTCTCCAAAAAGATTTTCTAATAGAAAACGGCGGCATACTCGCCCGTTATAGGATGGGAGCAAGTGCATTTGCACATGGATATCCAACAGTAAGTCCATTGTGTGACGAAATATTTTTTAGAAATCTCGGGAATTTAAATTTAAAGAATTTCTCGATAAAAGAGTCTTTAGCAGACGGACGAGTACACCTTACATTTCTTTATAAATTAAAAAACGGTGACGACATCCGCAGAATTTTTAAAGATTATATCTTTTAGATATTAATATTTTTCTTTTTTTTGATAGGCCTATTGGGGAACCTTTTTTCTTTTATCCACATTAAATAAATAAAAAGAAAATAAATGGCAACTCAGCACTGGGTGATACGGCCTAGTTTCGTTTGAGAAGCTTCCCGTACAGTGGAAAGTCAGTTTTTTTATTATTAAATCATAATTTTTTTAATCATAATGTTTTATTTCGAAAATAACAGTTGTTTAATCACTCTTTAATCTATTTGTGGCAACACGCAGTCTACCATGCTCGTGCTGCTATTCTTTTTCTTACTTCCCTCCAAAAATTTCATCCGAGACGTTGTATTTTATTTCTGTGCCAGAGATTTTATGTACACCCAATCAAGTTATTCTTGAAATTTAATGTGGTGTTTTATGTTAACGAGCATTCCATAAAATGGTGACCGGTCTACGTTGATTGTTTTTAAGGAAGGAATCTTCTCTTCAAGTTAAACTCCTTTTACCTGAATTGGGAAGCATCCACACTTGCAGAAACTCCCGACCAGGAGTACGAGCGAATGTACGTTCAACCATACGGCCGAAAGGATATTCCAGAAAGCTTTGATCCCTTGCTTTTTGACTTAGTGAAGTCCTGCAACTGTGTCAAAGAGAAAGGCCAAAAATTTTCCTAGACAACCACTTTTGTGAGACAAGAGGAATTTTGCCAGGATGTGCCATTATCGTCAGAGTGGGTCAAGTGCTGGGGAAATTGACATAGTATATAAACCGACCAAAAGAGATGGTACTTTAAGATCTTACAGAGATGCGGAAACATATTGCCAACAACACAACCTCGACTATGATTCTATTGGATTTAACTTCACCCGGAAATGCGCATCCATGCTTTCCTGTTATCGTGATTGCGCCCAAGATCCTTCTAAATGCCAAATTTGGTAATGTTTATATTTCGACATTTAAATTTGTTCCATAATAATGTGAAACTTATTAAAGACATCATTTCATTAGTAAAATATTCGCTTTGAGAGGTCATAGACTTTTCCCTTCGTACCTACACAGGTTCGAAAGGCACGGTACAGGCACCTGTGACTGCGGCAGTGATGAGGGCGACGACGACCATTATATGTTCTCATGCCCACTAACCAACAGATACCATCTAAAACCTCCAGCAACCGACCATCGGCAAAAATGGGACAACAACATCCTGTCAAGAAGTGTCACGCATGGAAAGCTGAAACAAATTTATCACTTCTTGCACAACCTCGTGAATTGCCTTTTACAGGGCAATTCACGTAGCCCAGTTAAAGAATCGTGACCTCTCCAAGTAGTCATCTCCAATGTGCACCTTCGGGTTTGACTTGATTCCATGTTTTCTCCGCTCGATCAGAACTCTTCGTGCCTCTTCCGAAATCCGAATCGCCTTCAGTTTTTCTTTTACTCAACTCTGTGTGTTGCTGACCGGAATCTGAACAAAGTTCCCACAGCAGTGTCCTTCCCCACTGAACTTCACGTGCTCAAGACAGGAGATTTTGCTCCTCGCCTTCGTACAGAACTCCACGTGCTTCTGACTGGAGTCTGTCACAATGCAGCGCGGCTCGTGAACCCCCCCCCCCTCCCCACACGCATCCATTGGCGAACCCACGAGGGGGCGGCTATGGGGGAGGGGGCGTTAAAGTCCAAGAACAAATAGTTAAATATAAAAAAAATCTAAAAATTCGAAAACTGTTACTACATTTAAGAGCTAAAAATTTTATTAATTGTCTGAATTATTTTCAGAGAATAGGGAGTTTGTGCATAGGGAGTTCTTCCTACGGTAACGCTAACGCTATCCGCTATACGGAGTATTTTGACCAATCACGTTTCGGATTTTATGCGTGCGCATGCGCTTTATTGTCCAATTTCATTTAACGTTAGTGTTACCGTGAGTGAAACCCGGCCTGCACAAACTCCCTAATGTATTTTTCTGTTATCTTTTTACAGTTTCCTTTTTAAGTAAGCGGATGGAGTCTCAGTGACGAGGAATAGGAGAAAAACATTGACCTTCTCCACTGGAATGAGAAAAAACTTGCAACCCCGGAGGGTTTTGGGGTTAGCGCACGGGGCTTCGGGATATTGGGGGGTATAACTAGGGTATTGCACAAAGGGTGACATTCACATTATCACTGGTCAGTTGAAATAGATTCGCCCTAGGATAGTTGTCTTAGCGACAGAGCGACATTAATCTAGCAACAGAGAGACATTAGAATCAGAGCGACATTAATCTCAGAGAGCACGAGCGAAAATTGTCATTTTTATTCCTTCTTTTTCATTTCGTTATCGCAGCCATATTAGTTTTTCGATACTATTATTAGTTAGTTAATTTCGGATCTTTATTAGCTATTTAGTTATTATTAGTTAAAATGTTTTATTGTTGATTTTTTAAGATTTTTAGCACCAGAGTGCTATTAATTTCTCCCGGGTTTTTTGTGTAGACACTTTTTCCAACAATCCAACAATTAGCGCGTCGAGTCACTTTTCAAATATGTTTGCCAGATAACGTGGAGAGGGGAGGGCGTTAATAAAATGTTGAAAGTCGCACAAGGTTTGCAATTTTTGATAAATGATTGCTAAACTGGGTGCCAAAACCCGACAATTTATTATAAATATATTTTGAGTATAGTTAGAAAACGCCTGTCGAATATTGTAAAATTGTTTTAGTAGGCAATTTAAATATAGATTTTAATTCCGAAGAAGTGTTTTATTGAACAGTGAGGACAAATACGGTACACATCATACATTATGATACACTTTCCAAATAGTATTTATACAGGTGAAGTATAGTCTTAGCCAAAATTCGCCAAGAACGATGACAAATGGCGATACTTTGGGCATGGACCAAATGACTGACTATCGTCAAATCTGGCGATATTTCGCCCAAACTCGCCAAGGTCGAGGACAGACGGCGAGATTTTCGGCATATACCAAACAATGACTGTCTACAGTTGTATTATATTGAAGATGCCCACAGACATTAAAGAACTGAAATTCTTTTCGGTGGACCTGTAAATAAACTCTCCAGTAGATTGGAATCAAAAATCGAGATGCACAACTAGATGTTACAACATTTCTTATTTATGAAATTTCATAATAGTTTTTGAGATTTGAGTGTTAAGTACGCACACACGTACACAAAAAGTCGCCAAGCTTGGCGACTTTTGGCATAGTTCTTGAGCACGTGACCGTGGTCGGACCATTACCTAACTTATGTGGTAGGACGGTATTGTGCTTGAAATGGATGAATGCCCCTAAAATTGCCATTGACAGTAATGTATTGGAAATCTTTTGAGTGTTCCTGTAGCAGAACTATAAATGATAAAGACACTTTTTTTAATGGAGAAATTCATTTTCTAACTCTTTACAGCATATATCACTTCTGAGTCGTTTGAAATAATCCAATACCTCTAAAAAACGCTTTGATGAATTTCGGCCCATAGAGCGTAATGTATTTCGAATCTTTTGGGCGGTCTTGTAGATAAACTATCCAGTCAAATGGAACCAAAAGGGGAGGTGCACAACTAGATGTTACAACTAACCAAAATATGAAGTTTCGACATTCTATACCTAATAGCTTTTGAATTAGGCGAGTTTAATGAATTTCGGCCCATAGAGCGTAATGTATTTCGAATCTTTTGGGCGATCGTGTACATAAACTATCCATTCCATTGCCACCAAAAGGGTAGCTGCACAACTAGACCATAGAACAATCCTAAATACCAAATCTCAACATTCTACGACCAATAGTTTTTGAGATATGAGAGTTAAATACATACGTACGTACGTACAGACGGCATGGAAAAACTGGCCACAATAGACTCGCCGCTGGTCAAAATGAGTTGCAGACGCGTTAATATGATCGTGCATGCTAGCCTACGATGATATGCATCGAAAAAAAAATTTAGAATTAAATTTAGAGGTAGTCAAAATCGATTTTTTTGTCGAAATTTGGCCCCCAAAATTTTTCGGGATCCCATTACTTCCTTATACTATGTATAAGGAAGTAAAAAATGAAAAAGGCTAATTGTACAGAAGCTGGTGAGTTTAAACTGAAATATTTATTTCCTTTTAATTTTCTGTTTTAGAGTTTTACAAAAGTTATGCGATTGAAATTTTAAAAAAATTCTTTCCGATTATTAATTAGGAAGACCGATGACCATAACCAGGAAGAGAAATTATGAAGAAGTACTCTTATCCGATGAAGAACGGAGGACTGTTTTCTAACGCAAACTTCAACTTCAAAATCCATGTACGAAGAAGGTTTTTTGACTCCACCCACGCAGAGAAGATAGCCACCGACGTTGTTATACAAGCAGCAGCAACAACAGCATCATCTTGGATTACCGATCAAAAAAGAAGTCAACCTAGCTCCAGGTGAGAGCACAATCGAATCATCTTATCCTCCTATATCAGTATATTTGGGTCAAAACTTTTTCATTGATGGTTGGTTGGTTGGTTGGTTTTTAATGGCACAAGGTCCAGAAAGGACATACTGCGCCAGACAAGGAGTTAAAATCGTGTCATGATGTATTCAGGTAAAAGGTACACAAAACCTAGTAAAAGCTAAAATTCAAAAATGTACTAAAGTGTACTAAAATGTAAAAACACTCTTAGCAGATGTCAACAACATAGAAACGTAGATAAACAATACAACACTTGCCACTCACGTTAAGAGAAATATTTAACCTTCATCAATCTCGCCTTGCGAACTTCCCCAGTATGGGAAACGCTACGTCATAGGAGAAACTGGTTTTCCGTATCCCCGATCGGCAGAGGTGAAAAGGAATGACTCCGAGAAAAAAAAGATGAGAATTTCCCCACGCGTGTGTGTGGCAACAGTTTTTAAAAAAGAAGTTCGTTAGAAAGACGCTGACTCACTTGGACATAAATCACCATGTAAGGAGGACGTTTCTTAGGCGAAGGGGGCTTCCCAGTAGAATTCCGCTTGGCTTCCAGCCATTTTGCGGACTGGGAAAGCCCCCCAAAAAAGTTAATTTTTGGAGATAATTCTCTCTCCAACTGAATTGAATTAATTCGTTTTCGCTGTGCCAAAGTAATAAATTTTCATCGAAGGAAATCTTTCTGAGATAAAAGACTGGATTATTTTGTTCTGCGATTTTTAACACGTCAAGCGTGATCTGCGAAGATAGACATTCTGAATCGGTGCAGTAAAGCAGAAGACAATCCGCACGTGTGAAGCAGCCCGTGATGATAACTGTCGTCGGAAATTTTCTAAAAAAAAAATATGAATCGAAGGGAAGTGTGAGTTAATTGTAGCGTCATGCAAACATGTTTTCTTCGGTGAGTCAACTTTATCCTGTGATGCAGAACTCGATTTCTACAATAATCTTTAGGGCCGAAAAACGTTGAAAAAATTCAGCTCTAATTCCTTTTCAAATTTTTTTTGTGAGAGTGGATAAGTGAAAAATTTGAAACATTTCGAATTTGCTTCCCCCACAAGACTTTTGTATCGCCGAAGCGTCACCTGGGCGGCCATCTTGAATTAATTGTGTGTGCCTTACAATAAATCAACTGATATGCCTCACATTCTTCCACGGTTGTGTTTATTCATCGAGATCATCAAAAGTTGTGTTGCTGGATCTGCCAGGTTTAAATAAAACTTTGAAAAGACTTTAGAAAAAACTGCCAAAACTTTGAACTTTGTGTTGATCATCTGCAATAAGAACTGACATCACAGAATGAATTGTAGTCTTTCTGCAATAAGGACTAACATCAGAAACTACAGTGTTGTGGTAAATATTGAATTTAAGGAAAAGTTTCTTCAATTTATTAAATTTCATAATTGTGATTAATTTCATATTTTTACAAAAATTAATATGCCACTCTTTAACACTTCAGAGTTTTCCAATTGAAGTATACTGGCAAATTTTCAATATGACATCAGTTTGATATCTGTGTCGATAATATGCCCATTAAAGTATTTCATTTTTAGCCAACTAAAATTTTAATTTTTAATAATAGGTTTCTGGGCAGTGTAAAGTGAATCTATTTAATTGGCATATTATCTCCATGTGTGATAATTATATCTGTTAATTTGTATTTGAATTTGGTATTTTTTAATTGCAGTACTCCTTGAACTATAATTTTAATAATGTTTGGTATTCAGAGATCTCATATCGGAATTGAAATTGAATAGGTACTTTTGGATTTTAGTATTATTTGAATATAATTTTTATATTATTCACTATTTAGAGATCTCATGCTAAGAATGTCATAAATATATAGTCAAGAAAACATTTTCAAGTCTATGTCATTTTTAATTTTCAATAAAAACAGAACTCAGAATTTGAATTACTTTATTTGAGTTAGTCAATTTTAGGAAAATTTTACCTTTCAGCTTTTTTACATTATGTGTTCTGAGTCATTATACCTTACCAGGTGGGTGTAAATAAAATAAGTTATTCTTATCTCTCATAATTCAGGTTTTTAATGCCTAGGCGGCATATTGCAATGTACTTTTTTTGATCTGAATTTTTGTTCAGAAGAATTTTTGTCTCTCACATTTCACACCCTAACGATCATGGCAGTTGCCTCACTAACCACTTAACAAGGGGGATAAAGAACAGGTTTAATGTACCTGTTTCCCAAATAAACGTATAAAAGCAAGCTTTAAATACGATCGACGAAGGTTTTTTGACTCCACCCACGCAGAGAAGACAGCCACCGACGTTGTTATACAAGCAGCAGCAGCAACACGGCCTTATCTTGGATTACCGATCAAAAAAGAAGTCAACCTAGCTCCAGGTGAGAGCACAATCGAATCATCTTTTCCTCCTATATCAGTATATTTGGGCAGAAACTTTTTTATTGAAACTAAGGCTTTTAGAAATGCTAATTATCTACGTTTCTTTAAAAAGGATGTTGGTAGAGGGGAGATAAAGAACAGGTTTAATGTACCTGTTTCTCATATAAACGTATTAAAGCAAGCTTTAAATACGATCGAAGAAGGTTTTTTGACTGCAACCACGCAGAGAAGACAGCCACCGACGTTGTTATACAAGCAGCAGCAGCAACACGGCATCATAAGGGACTACCGATCAAAAAAAGAAGTCAACATAGCTCCAGGTGAGAGTACAATCGAATCATCTTTTCCTCCTATATCAGTATACTTGGGCCAAGATTTTTTATTGAAACTAAGGCTTTTAGAAATGCTAATTATCTATGTTTCTTTAAAAAGGATGTTGGTAGAGGGGAGATAAACAACAGGTTTAATGTACCTGTTTCTCAAATAAACGTATTAAAGCAAGCTTTAAATACGATCGATGAAGGTTTTTTGACTCCACCCACGAAGAGAAGACAGCCACCGGCGTTGTTATACAAGCAGCGGCAGCAACACGGCATCATCTTGGATTACCGATCAAAAAAGAAGTGAACCTAGCTCCAGGTGAGAGCACAATGGAATCTTTTCTTCCTATATCAGTATATTTGGGTCAATACTTTTTCATTGAAACTAAGGCTTTTAGAAATGCTAATTATCTGTTTCTTTAAAAAGGATGTTGGTAGCGGGGAGATAAAGAAAAGGTTTAATGTACCTGTTTCTCAAATAAACGTATTAAAGCAAGCTTTAAATACGATCGACGAAGGTTTTTTGACTCCACCCACGCAGAGAAGACAGCCACCGACGTTGTTATACAAGCAGCAGCAGCAACACGGCATCATCTTGGATTACCGATCAAAAAAGAAGTCAACCTAGCCCCAGGTGAGAGCACAATGGAATCTTTTCCTCCTATATCAGTATATTTGGGCCAAAACTCTTTTATTGAAACTAAGGCTTTTAGAAATGCTAATTATCTATGTTTCTTTAAAAAGTATGTTGGTAGCGGGGAGATAAAGAACAGGTTTAATGTACCTGTTTCTCAAATAAGCCTATTAAAGCAAGCTTTAAACACGATGGACGAAGGTTTTTTGACTCCACCCATGCAGAGAAGACAGCCACCGACGTTGTTATATAAGCAGCAGCAGCAACTTGGATTACCGATCAAAAAAGAAGTCAACCTAGCTCCAGGCGAGAGCACAATCGAATCATCTTTTCCTCTTATATCAGTATATTTGGGCCAAAACTTTTTCATTGAAACTAAGGCTTTTAGAAATGCTAATTATCTATGTTTCTTTAAAAAAGATGTTGGTAGCGGGGAGATTCAGGTTTAATGTACCTGTTTCTCAAATAAACGTATTAAAGCAATTTTAAATAGGATTGAAGAGCATTTTCTTAAGGAAATGAATAAGCGGGAGTAATTGTTATGCAAACAACTGAATGTTTACGCGTGTTTCATTTATTATGTGTGTGTTTTATTAATCATTTATGTATGCTTATAATGTGTGGTATTTGAAAAATTTTTTGCTTGTAATTATATACGAAGTTTTTTAAACATAATTTTTTCACGATGGAATTTGTTGTTATGGAAATTGCTCATAAGAGATATCTCAAATCGTATAGAGCACACACTCTCGATTTAGACGACTCCCATCAAGTATTTATTCTTGCGCTCCCTCTTTTACTTAATATTTTAAATGAGAGAACGTCATTAAGGTTAAGAATTTTACTATGTATGAGTGTTCTGTTCGGAAAAAATGAACATACTGCAGATGCGGTAGAACAAATGTTTTACTTTTTGTTCTAATTGCGAGCGTATTCTATCTCCAAATCAAATTGAGGGGAAATTAGGCAAATGTTTGAATCGTAGCATTTGGTGCAAATAACTTCATGTGTAGCTCTCTACCCGTCGGCTAACCGTTTAGTCAAAAGTGGCAGCCCTGCGTGGAGTATTAGTCGGATGCATACATAACCAAGATAGGAAATTTACTGCTTGCTGTTGAAAGCAGTTCTGGTCTGATAGACATGTACTTGGCATACAAGGCGGCTCATCCTGAAGTCTCTTACATTCGTATAGTTCGGGTCCAAGGATTTTCAATGAACTGTAATTCAGTTTGTCCTTTCGATTCAGGAACTAAAACTGTTTTACTGAACTCTAAAACAAGTCACCAATGTCTAGGAAATGACCAGTTTGCCACTTATAGCAAACCCTTTGGTATAAAACTGTCTTGAGTTTCAGTTTTGAGTAGTTCTTGCATTTTGAATAGTTCGGAAGCTCTATATAAAAAAGTAAAGCGCTATATTTAGTAATTACGTTTATTAGATTTCGGTAGATGGCTCATGTCCTAGTATTAAATTTTAATTAGCCTTTTCTTAGTGGTGGCAAAATTAAATCTACTCTCAAAAGAAAAGCTTTGGCTCCTGATCCTGGCTCTTAACTGTTTCACTATTTGCGTAGAATTTTATGAAACTGGAATTACATTGAGTTTTGTTCTATTGGGGCAAAATACAGCAAAAACTATTTTCTCAACTCAGGAGTAACCGGTTCACTGCAGTTGTACACGTATCAGCTGAGGTAGTCTTTCTGTACCTACCACTGAAACTCCACTGAAAACCACTGTTAAAAATAAACTATTTCTCACACTGTCAGGAGAGGGGTTCGAACTGGCATGCTTTTGCCATTGGCAAATCTTATTAATTTGTCTACCGCCTCTTCACGATTGACGAGAGTACAGTGCGGTGTGTACGTACGCTCTGGAGCTTGTAATGTTTTTCTTATTCTAATATAATAAACTGATGACATTAACCGTGTTGTACTTGTATATCTAGAAAACCGACAAAAAAAATCATTAATCAGCACACATGATTAAAAAGAATTAAAAAATCTTCCATACCGACAGCATCTGGTATAAAATCAAACAGTCTTTCTGGTCTGTCTGTAGTGGTGGATTTACTAAAAGCTTCCTTCACAGCTTCGAAATCACCAAGAATAACAACATACGTAGTGCCCATGTATAAGCTACAAATGAAAACATAATACATATTTAAAAATCTCAGGTATATTACGAAAAACGTACTCAAATATAATTATTTGAAAGCGTACTAAAGAGATGTGCAATTAGTCGCATAACTATACCGTCAAGAATTTATGGAATGTAGCCCCCCTCCCACACAAAAAATAGGATGGACCTGTCTTAATTCCATAACTAGGGCGGTGCCATGGGTGATCCTGCACAGGACGTGAAAACTGCACGGTGAAAAGAATGCAATTAACTTAGAGATTACCAAAGCTGATCTATAATGGACGATATCGATGTGATGTCCTTTTTCATCCAACGCATGACCCTCAACGAATCAACTGTAAAAGTCCCTTCTGTTGATGCCTTCAGTCTGATTGGCTGACGTGTATATTTTCCACCGACACGTGATTGAAATAGCCTTGTATCGATATTCAACAAATTTCTTCAGTTCAATATAAATTTAAATTTTAGGTGAATAATTAATTTATAACAGGAAATTAAACTTTTCTCTAGAGGAAAGAATATGGATCTTTTTTTTTCTAAGGCCGCAAAACTAATTAACTTTCTATTACCTCAAACATTTCTATCCAGTAATTTTAGTTGTTTAACACGACATCTTAAAACCGCACAATGGATTTTTGGTGCTTATGAATAAATAAAAATATTCATTCAGTATGCAGTGAAACCTCGATATTGCGAATAAAAGAGTTTTGCCCTTACTAATATTTCAGGTTGTATTTTCAAAAACTCACTTTCCTCGGTGTTCCATCAACATCGAGGTATCAAGATTTTACTGTATATGATTATAAAGCAGCATTTTCATATATAAACTTTATTAAACATTATATGAAACATTTATTTTTCTTATTTATTTATTTATTACTTTCCGAACATGTACCATGTAAGGTAAGTATCGCAATCTTGAAAAAATTCGACTTGCAGATTTTGGTGTATTTACACGTTTTGAGGTCTTCTGAATACATTTATGCTATTTTTACCAGATATGTGTGTGTGGACACTATAGCTCCTAAACGGTGCATTCGATTGAGCTCAGATTTTGATATATATGTTATAAACAAGAGTCGCAGGATTGGTATTGATTTTGGTGTGCATACGATTTAAAGTTTTTTTACGGGGCTACGAAAAAGATTTCTTTTACATTGTGGCCCATGGACGGAAATTCTTGAAAGTGCACCAGTCTCAAAACAATGCTTTCGATTGAGCACAAATTGGGTATGCATCTAAATGATCACAGCCACATGATCTACATAGATTTTGGTGTGTGTAGAGTTGACAGTTATTTCACGGGATTGCAAAAAATAATTCTTATACGTTACAGTCTATGGACGCAAATCATTTAACATCAGCTAGTGTCTAAATGTTGCATTCGAAGAAGTTCAAATTGGGTATGTATACTATATGTTACCGTCACACAACATATATCAGGGTTTCTACAGATTTCACAGCTTTTGCTTCACCTACTTTCCCTGACATCTATCATGCTCTTCCCTGACTTTATCTAGCGTGCTTTCCCGAATTTTGCGTTTCTATTTTTAACATTACATTGTTTAATTAATATATTTTTTTATATATTTTGCCCCTTTTTTTACAAATAATAATAAAATTAATATATACAAGAATCTTAGCTGACATCACTGGATTCAAACAAAAACAATGTTTGATAATAATTTAGGATAAAATTAAGCATATTTCAACTGCACAAGATATGCTCATAAAACACGCATTTAAAAATAATTTATAAGGTTGAATGAGAAAATGAAAATAAAACAATTTCTATACTAGGTTCAAACAGCTAATATTTCCTTGATTTTACTGCAAAATTCAATTTTTCTTGCATTTCCCTGACCTTTCTTCAATTTATGCTAATTTCTCTAACATTTTTTTCCCCAAATCCCTGACCAAAACTCATTTCCCTGACTTTCCAGGTCTGTAGAAACCCTGTGTATAGATTTTCTGCGTATATGACTAATAGTTGTTTGACAGGGCAAAAAATGAAGTTTTTTTGCATTATAGCCTACCTACGGAAATTTTTCAAAGTGCGCTAGTGTCTGTAGGGTGCAATCGATTGAGCTCTAATTGGGTATGTTTATTTATAGGTCACGGTCTCATGACCTGCATAGATTTTGGTGTAGATAGAGCTGATAGTTTGTTCACAGTCTTGTAAAAAGCAATTCTTATATATTACGGCCTGAGGGCTCATATCATTTGAAGTGAGCTAGTGTCTAAATGGTGCATTCGATTGACATCAAATTAGTTACGCACATTATTATGGGTCGCTGTCTTACATATTGCATAAATTTTAGCGAGTGTACGCCCTACATTTTTTACAAGGCTATAAAAAAGTATTCTTAGACATTGCGGCCTGTTCACTCGTATCATTTTCAGTACACTAGTGCCTGAACAGTAGATCCGATTGAGTTGAATGAAATTTATTTAATCGCTTTTTGTAAAAATCAAGTCTTCAGAAAATCGAGTGGTGTCACTCCAGTTTTTTATTTTGTAAAGGGAAGGCGTAAAATCGTAAAAATTACGCCGAGCGCAACACCTTGAAGTTTCGGATATGGGTTCCTAGGATCTTCCTCATCCTGCCACCCTAAAGTTACGCCACTGTGTGCAATTAAATCTAATGTACATCTTTTAGGTAAAAATGTTTAACCAAGAATATTAAATTCATACTAGAAATAATTTTAAACACAAACAAGAGACTATATCTGTATCCAATTTTGATGTCAGCAGCATGTGCAATCCCTAAAATCATTAAATGTTATTTACAAGTTTATGTAATAAAATAATAAGAAATTACCCAAATACATTTCCATAGATTTCTTTCAACTGTGCCAATTTCTTATATGGTTCTCGTCCAAGAAAAGGTAAATAACCCAAAATCGGCAAACCCCTGGGTCCGGGTGGCAATTTATATTTCCTTTTCCGTGTCCGTTCGTACAACGCTAGCAACACTATAAATAACGCGATCCAAAATGTTACTACAGTACGTCTGAAATATGTTTCCGGTGGTTCTACATCATACGATTTTGCCATTTTACTAAACGCGCGAGGTGCAGAGTTATAGCTTCTCGAAATAGGTTTATTTAGAAACTAAAGCTTCGTTAATCAGTTCTGCATGTAATCTTTTGGGAAGAAAATGATAAGTTCATAGTTTATAGATAATGCAGAGCTACAGATAACAATTGCTGGTTTGATAACAGAGTAGAAAGAAAGTCACATGCAAGGGGGTTTGGGTGAAGTAGATATATCTAACAAGATAGCCCCCTTTTTACATCACGGGCCGTGAAATAACTGAATGATTTATAATGATGTCAAAAAGAAATCAGCAAGGAAAAACAAAAAAGGTTTTAAAAAATTCCAAAATTGCACCGCATTTTTGGTTTTAAGTAAATTATTTTACGATAAAATTAATGAATTTTAATGTAATTATTGAATTCATAATAATAAGTAAATTACCATCATGTGTTACTGTCGGACATAATTAAATTTAAGCACTCATGATCCTTAATTGCTGAAAAGGTCTGTTAATTTTGTCTGTTTTTTAACAGAGATTTTACTATTCTCATTTAGTTAAGACACCTAGTGAAACCAGTTCAAGGTCGCTGATAAAAATTAAATGTAGTAAAAGAACAAAATAAGTTTGTAATGTTCAGAAATATTTAGGGAAACAGCAAAAAAAAATGTTAAACCCCAAGAAAAACTTCATTAAATAGAGAATGAATTCCGCTATCAAGAGGTTTTTTTTTTTTTTTTTTTACGAAGAAATTCGCAAAATGTCCTTGGTTCCCAGGAAAAATTCGCAAAATAGAGGCTTGTTAAATAGAGGTCCGACTGTATATATATATATATATATATATATATATATTATATATATATACAGCATTTTATTTATTTTTGGCAGTGCGTGGAGGATCATTTTTTCTGAACTTCTCAAACATGCTTTTTATTGTTAGAATCTGTTCACTTTTCTTATTAATTTTTATTTTTTTAGGGTGTCTTCTTTCAGTATCTAATTCTTCCGGTGACCTTTTTTCCCTCCTTTCTTGTTCGAGTTTCTCTGCTTTTGCAGTTAAGACCTTTCTATCTTCCACTTTGTTCAATATATTTGTGGGTTCTGTTCTTTTAGTGTCATCTAATTCTTGTTCCTCCCCCCCCCCCACTTTTTTAAAGAATTTTGCTTTTGAAGTAGAGGCATCTTCCTCTACAGAATTTTTCTTTGGTCTATTAGTTGAATCTGTTCTTTTAATGGATTTTCTTACTTGTTTATGAAAATGATAATGCCTTTGGCGATTTGCAGCCTCTGCAGAGATTTTTGTTTTGCTGCTTTCTAGGATAACATTTTCTTCTTTTTTTAACTGTATTTTTTTCTTTTATTATTTACTCCATAATTTTAAATTTTCTGAGGAAAAAGAAGACTTTTGGGGGGACACATGTTCGACACGTAGCATTAACTTCTTACTGCCATTATTATAAAGACGGTAAATTTACTACCTCGAGTAGAACGTGCTATTAAACATTGTTACAGACGAGTTTTACTAGTCCTTCTACTACACGTCACTGGGACGTTATTACTCCCTTTTTTTCATGAAAGGATATCAGAACATTTTAAGGACACTATACAGAACGTACCAATATTGCCTGAATGCTTTTCTGACCACTCTGAACATAATTATACATTCAGAGAACATTCTTGTGCTTCCTGGGTCCTTTATCTTTTCATGGATTTTTCAATATATCTCACTTTCAATTCTTCAGCTGAAGTTTGGATAAAAGTACGCCTTGATATTTTTTTCCTCGATATACATTTGAAAATAATCCAAGCATTTTTGTCAGCAAGTTCCTCCTTCGAAATTACCAAACATCATTTTCTAATAATCAATGAGCTTCTGTGTTTGTGCATTCTATTACATTCTCTAAAATTTTTCTGCCAACGAAAAGTTACCAAGCACTCAAAACACTGTTAGCATTCAAATTCCTTTTTACGTAACTAAAAGGATCGCTGCTTTCTTGCAGAACATTTTGGGTTGCTAGCCATATTTCCAGAAAAACATTCTTTCCACAGTAAACCATTGCTAGCTGTAAATTCTTGAGATTTTGAGGATTATCAGTTTAAGTGGCCTCATCATCGTCGCTTTTCGATCCATATGATTCAACAAGAATAAAATTTTAATCATCAGATTCACCATCTATCTCAGATAATTCTCCCCCTTCTGATTCATTATCAGATAAATCTCTGAGAAGTGCAATTTCTTCAGGAGTAAGCCTCTCTTATGAGACACATTCATAGAAAAAAAATGAAATAAATAAAAATTATATGCCTTAGTCAAAATGACACCGCTTGGTTTTCTAGTGTTAAGGATATAGTCCTAGTTCAATATTTCCTTAATAAATCTCAAGTTCAGTGGAATCGCAACATTCATAGTAATCTTGAGTATGATATCCCACTTTTGAACCAACCATTTTGTTTGTTTTGCTCTCAATTGCCACATGATAATGAAGAATGTTTTTGATCAACTCTCTTAAAAATTTAGAGTGACATTGTCACTCTTACAAAAAGTCACCGGCAAATGATCCCAGATAGAGTGAGATAACTGCATTATGACTCTTCATCGATAGGATTCTGTCACCCTAACAGCAAGAGTGAGACAATGTCACTCTTAGAGTAAGGGTGAAGGCGCTATCTGCTCACTCTAGCGAGAGAGTCACCACATTTCCCATGATGCGTTCACTTCAGCAGGAGTGAGTGCGTTGCTTCCACACCCAAACGACGCCATATTGGAATTGGACTGCAGTTGCGAAGTACCAACTGCATACAAGTAATGGAATACTTTTAGCTAACACAAGTAAGTAAAACCTTATAACTTTTCAATTATTGTAAATGTTATTTAAAATTTGATAATTCACAACATATAAGATACATTGATTCAGTATCGGATCCATTAGGACTCCAGCTCTTCCGACAGACATTGCTTTGGTTAGGGTTAACATTTTGCTTTACTATACATTTTGTTTTTAAGACTTAAACAAGCCTGCTTCTTTTAATTTTATACCCTTCCGAGAAATTGATCTTTGGATCCGTCTCTATACTTGATCGTAGTATGTTATTTATGCTTATATAGCTGAAATCTTGCATTCGTTTTTTGTTTCTGTATATAATATTTGAGCATGTTTTGATGCGTGTTTGTAAATCGGTGGTGCAGTCAGGATTTTATTTCGGGGGTGGAGAGGGCTCTAACCTGTGTATTAAATTGTAAGCAAGCTGTTTCAACTGTAGCCTCAGTATCAAATTT
The DNA here is from genome assembly GCA_038373885.1 of Cheiracanthium punctorium. Taxonomy (NCBI): domain Eukaryota; kingdom Metazoa; phylum Arthropoda; class Arachnida; order Araneae; family Cheiracanthiidae; genus Cheiracanthium; species Cheiracanthium punctorium. Next base: position 51,630 of record JAWZYV010012444.1, read on the forward strand.
TAAACTAAGTAAAGGGTCAGATTTTTAGGAAGGATACGCGCCTGTTGCAAATAGTATAAACAAAATTTTAAATCAAAAGCAGAAAATAATGATCAATTATATATTGTATGCAATTTATATTGAAATAAATTATAAACGTGGGAAAAAATATTTTGTGATTAAATTTCAATATGTCTATGTGCATCATTTTATCTTATTGCCCATTCTAGCACAGATTCACGCTTAGAATATACATATATACGTTGTTAGATCAAAATAACCGCTCTGTTGTTGTGGTGTAATATTTCCCTCTCCACTTTTTACACATACACAAACCTCTCTCTCATATGGTAAAGTGGATAATTTACGATCGAACACCCCAGATGGCCTCAGGAAAGTCCACTTTTAAATCAGGGAATCCAGCTGAAAGTAGCAGGTGATTCAGAATGTGTGAGCTTTCATTAGTAGTACGAAAAACACAAGGGATACTTGAACTTGTGCTGGTAAACTGATTCAACGCGGAAAAAAAGTTATTGTTTTTGGTGTTAAATGCGAGATTTTTGGAATTGAAAAGTTTGTATACTGTTTAAGGATAATTCAATAGTATAGTAACGGATAAGTTTAATATTACTGGTAATAAAGGTAAGTGTTACAATATTAAATTTAGTAATACAGTATTAATTTTAGAGCCTTGCAGATTTTGGTATGGTAGATTTTATGTCTTCTGTTGTGTATCAATATTGGTAAATAAAATTCTCAAATTGGTAAAACTTACCTTTTAGCCTAGATACCAATTCAAAATAATGCTAATTTTTTTCTATTGAATTTAATTAACATATGAAATATATCCACAATATTGGCTATATACTGGAAATGTTTCTGAAGTAATTCCATTACTGATAAAGTTTTTAATAGTAGCAAGTTAGTAGTTAGCCCAAATATCTTTACAATGTATTCTTAATATTTACAAGTAATTTTTAAAAATATTTTTATACCATTTTATTATTTTTCTAATGCTAATATACTCAATCCTTCACATTGTTATTATATTGGAAATAAAAACTAATATTGGTAAAAATTAGCAACATTTATCCATTATATTGTCCATGTTAATGAATTAAATTAAATATATTTAAAATGTATCCACACAGTATTGTGTGTATATTATAAATTTCCCTCATATTGTACTAACAAATATTTTTAATGTGTCAGCATCTTAATATCACAGTAATGGTGAGTTAAGACTGTTTATCTACTGTACATTATTTCAAAATTTAAAATCTGATAAATAATTTTAGGTGCATTTATGTACAAATTGCTGAAAAATATATTTTAATAATTAAGTCAAATACTACTGAAAATCCTGTGATGATAAGACCATGATTATCACAGGAGCAAGGAGGGCACATGCCCCAGACACCCCATTTTAAGGGGTCCTTAAATTTTTTCAGAATATGAATTTAGTTTATTAAATTTTCATTCTAAGATACTAAATGCCTGGTTTTTTTTTTTTCTAAAAGTTGGATGTGTGTGTGGCAAAATAGATCCCAAATGGATGAGCCGATTTTAATGTAGTTTGTTTTATTTTAAAGATGGTATAATCAGAACGGTTCTTCATTGTATTTGATAATATTCACTTCATCTATTCCCCTTAAATAAAGCTTACTTTACACTTGTTCAGTCTAAGACAATTCAAATAATATTGTTGACATTCAATTAATTTTGATTGCTGAATTATTTCTGTAATGTTATGGAAAAAGCCATGCTTTGAGTTGCATTTTTTTAAGACTTCATTTTTAATAAAGGTTATTTCACATATTGCATAGGAAATGTTCATAAACTTAAAATTTATCTAGCATATTTCATTTTAAATTCATTTAATCAGAACATATCTTTGCAGATTGAAAAAACATACTTAAGTGGGGGGGGGGGTGGAGTGAGTTTGGCTTAGGGACGTATCTAAACCTTAAAAATTTCAAGCTGAACTTTCAAAATTACCCACGAATATGTAATTTTCTCCATTTCTTATGTTTACTTATTTCGAGGGTGGCTGAAGCCCCACCAGTCACCCTCTGGCAAAGGACGTACCCAGGAAGGGGAGTGGGGTCTGTTAACACCTCCGAAATTTCAGTTTTTATTACAAAGCAATAATGGTGAAGTCTTTTTGTGAAAATTTCTGCCTTTTTCATCGTTTGGACCCCCTCCGAAATTTTTGGACCCTCCCAGAATTTTTTTTGGGGTATGTCCCTGCCCCTGCTCTCCTCTCCTAAGGGGGGGGGAGCAAGTTCCCTACCTTGAGCCCCCCCCCTTATGGGTGCCCATATCATTAATGTTATATTTTTCAAGTATTTAATATTATTCTGTGGTTTTCTGAACTTGCAGGTAGCAGAACAGATTTCATTATTTATTGACATTGTTGAGAAAGCAGACAGCATGGATTTCAGAGTTTGGGTCTTCTACTGGGTATCATTAAGGGTAAATAAATTTATGATATTGGTAAAATTTACTTAAAAATTCAAAATAATTTTAATCCTTTTTCTACTGAATTTAAATGAAATGTATCTGCAATATTGCCTATATTTTGGAAGTAGTTCTGAAGTAGTTCCATTACCAATAAACTTTCAAATAGCACCTCACAGGATTGTAAAACATTGAAAACCCAAACCAGTATTTTTACATAGCAGCAAGTTAATATTTAGCCCAAATGTATTTAAAATGTATCCACAATATTAGGTAAACATTGGTAATATTTCTAATGTATTCCTAATATTGACAAGTAATTAATTTTATAGTATTTTTATTTTTTCATGTTCATATACTTAATTATTCAATATTATCATTAATAAATTGGAAATAAATACTAATGTAAATTGTAGCAAATTAATATTTACCCATTATATTGTCAATCTTAATGAATTTAAATTAAATTTATTTAAAATGTATCCACAATATTGGGTGTATATTTCAAATATTCCTCATATATATTGCACAAGTATATATTTTTGATATGTTAGCATCTTAATATATTATTACTTGCGAATTATCACTGTTTATCTGTTACACATTATTTTTGCATTTAAAATCTGAAATAATTTTAAATGCATTCATATACAAATTTCTGAAAAATATATCTTAATAAATAAGTCAAATATTACTGAAAAATATATCTTAATAAATAAGTCAAATATTACTGAAAAATTTAATGTAATATGATTGTTCCCTGATTATCATGGGCAAGCGGGTAAATACTGTGGAAAATACAGAAAGACAATTGTCAGAGTCGGTGAAGAAACAAAATGTAAGGGGGGCCCCATTTAGACCCATACTTCTGACTCAAGCGACTTTATGTCGTAATTGCTGCCTGGATTTGAGATTGGGGGGGGGGGGGGAATGAAGCCTTATAGCCACTCATCCCATTACCCCTCGATCTACCACCGAATCATTTGTTCTTGTGATAATGTTTAAATGTAAATTTTAACTGAAGACTCCTACCTTGGGTGGTCATTAGTTAAATATATATAAATTGATAATAAATGAATATTCATATAAATTGGTTGCTTTAGAAAACGAAACTTTTAGAATGTTTTTTATGTACTGAATACTCATTTTCTTGAAATATAGGAGAGTTAATAACAGCGATGACTGGGTGATTTTTCAAGAACCTTTGATAAGGGTGAATACTACTTTGGATGTCTTTAGATATAAGTATGTATTTATTTTTAATTATTTACTGTTTCAGTGTATTTTTAAATTTGGGAGTTAATTTTATATTCATATCATATGTTATAAATGATCCTTATACACATGTCTGTGTGAATTTTATATTATTATTATTATTTGCATTGCAAAGCATCCCATTTTAGAAGAATGTATATCTTAAGCACTGAATCAGATGGGTAGTAGATTTCTCACAAAAATTGTGTTTCATTAAGTGTCTCACTGAGTAGCAACAAAATGTTTCAATCAAGTTATTATTTTTTTTTTTTACAAGAAATAATGCAATTTCTGAACAGGTTTTAAAAGAATTCAACTATGTCAGAAATTTGAAAATTCAGAATTTCTCTTCACAAGCTGTATTTATGGTAATACAAATGGTTAATTTATAGAAGTGAAATACTCAGAGAAAAATTTATAACATATTGTATTGTCCAAAATAGAGGGAGAATTAGCCATCAGATACAGTTTCCACTTTCGTGAATTTCTCCCTAAAAATGGGATAAGACCTGCAGTTTTGTTGTTCTATAAAAGTTCATCATGTTGTCTATGAAGAAGCATTCTGAATTATACCGAGTTTTTGAGAAGCCTGTCTTTAAAGCTTGCAGAGCCAAGTGATGAATAAAATATGTTACAAGAAAAACTGATTGATTTTGGCTGTTTATCACTTTATTATCTTTTTATTTTCTAGTACTCTGAACTGGTCCTGTGGAAAACCATTGAATTTTTGTCAGTGGCATGCTGTAAAAGAGAAGAAACTATTGGCATTATAAGTGGTATTCATATTTTTGTTTTATTTGTTTATTTATTCTTTAAATGTTCTTAATTACTAGTTCAAAGTCTGCATACTTTTGATCTCTGCGGTCTAATTTTTTCAAAGCTTGTATCGCATAATTTCATAATTGTCAATAACTTTTTTTTTTTTTTTTTTTTTTTGAGATGTTTACTTTTTTGTTTAGTTTATTTTTTTCTTATTTTCCAAATTGATTTATATGTTTTTTTTTAGTTTTTTTCCCTAAAGTGATGTTACTTTGGGGCAGTTAGTGACTATGTATTAAATTTTATAAATTTCATGTAAATTGAGAAAGTTATTAGGGCTGTTCTTAAAAGAAAAAAAAAGTATAACTTTTGGTAAAGTTACATCAATGAGTAAAACAATAAATATTTATACAGTAAAATTCAATGTGGTATTCTTTATTAAAGCATTTGACCCAGGCAACTCTTTAGTATATCATTTTATGTTATGCTATATTCTGTCATTTATTTAATCTCTATTATATGTAAATTTTTTATGTCAAGTTGCATATTTGACACCAAGTTAATAAATTGCTTGCAAAATGAAGTCTTATTTGCAACATTTTATGAAGTAACAATGAAATAAAGTATAAAAATCAATTTTTAGTCCCTTCAGATTAATTTTTTTACTCTGCACCCTCACTACCTTTTAAAAATATGTTGTAAGTAAAACCTTGAAACTCCTGTAACTTTTATTATTATTATTATTATTATTATTATTAATGTTGTCACTGCTGTTGTTGTTTAAAATGTAAACTGTAAAATGCTACTTTCAGAGATGAGATTTAAGAATTTAGTTTAATATTCAGACCTTTTTCAATGTTTATAAAGAATTCAGGTTTTTCATTTTTTTCAAAAATTTTCTGATTTTTCAGTAAGGCAAAATTGTATATAAGTAAGATAGATTTAGTATCAATAAAAATTAAAATATTTATTGCTCTTGAAATTCATAAGTATAATTGCTCAAAAGTTGTTTGGACATTCTTTCAGACTTTTTTTCCTTTTTTGTTAATCTCATATCTGTACTTTGGTACAAACCAAATCGAAAACTAGCCTACCAGTTTTGACACCATATTACATGTACCACCATTAGTGGTAAAAACAGATGAAATATATTATTTTTTAATTTTACTAATACAATATGTAAATGTAAACTTTACTTCCTTAGTAAATTCAGATTTTTTAAGCCTGCAGTATTAATAAAGTGCAATAACCTTGTCAGTGTTCACATGTTGTCATATGTATATTTGAATATTACTCAAAAATATCTTCAGTCTAGTTTTTAACTGACTTCAAGAAGATCTAGGTTATTAATTGGGGTCAGTACTCAGAGGTGTAGCAAGTATTTTCAGTGCACGAGAACAAATTTGCATCACTTCCTGTTTACCAAAATGCGCTGGAAAAAGTTTTATATACAAATTGGTGCCTTTTGGATCCTATGCCCTGGGACAAATGTCCCCGTCTAGCTACACTTCTGAGCATTGAATCCTTGTAATTTACCAGACTGGATATGAAAAGTATTTTCAAACTTCCGTTTAATTATTTATTTCTTTTGTTTATCTTCCACATATAGATGTGATCTTTGCTAAGAATGTTGTTATTTGATGATATTTTACTTGCTGTGCATGAAAAATTTTTATTGCAAAGTTATCACTTTATTTTTTACTCAATTTTTGATGTACCTAAAATATATTACAAGTCCTGAATATTTTCTATTTTTTAACTGATTGTAATAATTTGCAAATTTAACTCACCAATAGTAAGTAATGTGTTTAATATTTATTTTGTCACTATTAGTTTGATGTTTGTTAATACGCACAGGTTACTGTGATTCAGGGATAATTTTATTCCAAATTGCTTTGATATGGGATTTTCGCTTCAATACTGTCCCCAATTATTCTTTTTTGTGTTACCTCAGAGGATTTACCTCACAAAATAAAATTTTGTGAAGTAAATCCTACAATGTGTTCCTTACTTTTAATAAAGTATTTTGTGCTCTCAATCACTTTGCATATCAGTATATTCTAATATTAATAGAACATAGAGAACAGATTATTTTATAAAACAGTACAAGCATTTCTTATCTGTAAAATTAAAGTTTTTTTCTTTTATTTTTTGCAGGTAAAAAAAATAGATTTTTTTTTTTTTTTTTGAGCTGCTATATTTAGGTTTTATTGCAGTTTTTTTTTCCATTTGCTTTTATGTTCAGTGGCAAAATTAAAATGTAAAAGGCAGCTTAAATTCTACATCTTTATTTTATTCATTTATTCATAATTTGTACAATTTTAACAGTAGGAACCCTGTTTCCCTTCTCTCTCTTACTCAGAAGGTTACAGTATATGTAAATGTTTCTTGAAAGTATTTATTATTACCATACATAAATATGGTAATATGAAAAATGGTAATAAGAAAGTATTTATTATTACCATTTTTCGGTATGCTTTTGTGCTGTTCCAAAATTGTATTTAACCTGCTCCTAAAGGTGTTCCAAAATGTATGTAGATTTGCAGACTTTTTATTATAAAGTTATCCTCCGATTTTAGTGAAACTATAAACAAAATGTTTTCTGAATCAAACGAAAAGATCTGCTGACTTATTCCTCTGTAAATTCATCACCTAGTTGAAAGTGTTAAGCTGTGCTTTAGTTGGAGATTTAAATTTGACACTAATCCATGTACACACAAAACTAATTTTAACTAATTTTATTTTGTATGTATTTAACATAGATCTAGTTTATGCTCTAGTATATTCTAGCTGCCAACTCTTTCTGATTTTTGAGCCTTTCTTCAGTCTTATTCAAATTATGGGGAGGGGGGAGGGTACCCTTTTTTTATTAGGATAGAATAGCAGTTATGTTAACTTTTAATTCTGTAATTACTTGTTGAAGTCATAATTTTTATCTTCCAGATGCTGTTAGAAGAATCCCTGAATGTGAAATAGTATTGAAGTACTCATATTGAATCCAGTGATTGTATTTTATATAAATGTAACAATGTAATACAATTAAACCAAATTTGTAATAATTTGTTGTGTGTTCACTGCCATTGCTTTTATAATTCATTCAAACCTGCATGAGTCTCAATAAGAGATATCTTCCACTTTTTTCAATTCGTAGGCTATTTTTTACTTCTGCAGTTCTGTAATAGTTTAAATTTTTTTTTTAATTTAGAACGCATCGTAAACTAAAATTTGCTAGGCTGAAGACTACTCTGGACTTGGAAGTTCCATTACTCATGTTTTTATTAAGACTTTGCTTATATATTTTTATTAACTGTTTTTTCTTTCTTTTTTTTTTGGCCCTCGTATTAATTGAACTTTGTTCTAACATACTAATAAGTTTTTCTGGCTTTACTTTCATTTATTGTTCTAAATCTGTTTTCAATAGTATAATAATTCTTGCATAAAATCTATATTAAAAGAATTTTTTTTTCAATTTGAAGTTTTTAAAAGATTAAGTAATTTGTAGCTATTTTGCTGTAAAAGTGAAATTGAAATACAGTAGAACTCCAATTATCCGAACTCCGACTAACCGAATCGCCGGTTATCCGAATCGCTTTTAGAATTTCAGAAGAAAATTAAGACGGAGCGACCTTCCCTCCGCGAAGCTAGTGTAGGCACACAGCGATAACGCACTAATGTGCAGCACTTGTAAGTAGTCTTAACATGCAAACGGACGTGTTGCTTTTTCATTTAATTAATTAAAAGCTCTTTTCTTTGAAAATAGTTTTCTTCTCTCATTTTCAACATAAATATAAACAGTAATAAATATAATACATACTAAACCCTTTGCAATTATGCCTTCGTTAAACAAACCGATTACTGTATTTTCGAACGCGTTATATCCCTTCAAAGAACACTCGTTTTTAAAAGGGCGGTCCCCCGAACATAGCGGCGCCCTTTGATGTGGGAAAACCGGGGCTTTCTAAAAGTCAACAATAAATAAAAAATGCCACAGCCTATGCGAACAGAGAGAGAAAAAAATGATGATGTGAGAAAAATATTGATGGATTCTGGATTCCTACACTGACTTCCCCCCGCGAAGTCAGTGTAGGCACAACGGCAAGTTAAGACAAGTTCCGGCGCATTGCAGTCACGGCGCACCTGTCATTGTTTGTTTTGATTAGCCAGTGTGCTATTGACCTTGCTCGAGGACGCTACTCTTTCGCTACGGCTTATGTACTTTTGTTTGTGCGTGTACAATACTGTATTGTTTTTATACCATGGCTTCGAAAAGAAAACGTGTTGTGCTATCGTTAGCAGACAAACTGAAAATTATAGAGCAACTCGATAAAGGTATAACGGGTAAGAAGTTGTCTGAGATTTATGGTGTTGGACAAGCAACAATTTCTGACATTAAAAACAGTAAGTCAACACTTTTAAACTTTGTTTCGGTGCTTGAAAATGAAGATGGAAGTTCCTCCAGGAAAACAATGAAGACAGCAACCAACAAAAATTTGGAAGATGCCGTGTTTAAATGGTTTTTGCAGCAACGTTCTATGGGAAATCCGATTTCAGGTCCAATCCTTTGTGAAAAAGCCAAAATCTTAGCAGAAAAGCTTGGTTATTCATCTTTTAAGGCTAGTAACGGCTGGCTAAGGAATTTTAAATTCAGGCATGGTGTACGCGAGTTAGATTTGGCTGGTGAGAAGCTTTCAGCAGACTCTGCAGCTGCTGAAAATTTTATTGAAAAATTTAAAACTGCATCAGAATCCTATGATCCGGAGTTTGTTTATAATGCCGATGAAACTGGCCTTGTTTGGAAAGCATTACCAAAAACCACTTTGGCTTCTAAAAGGGAATCTAGTGCCCCTGGACATAAGGTCAGTAAAGAACGTGTTACAGTGCTTAACTGTGCCAACTCCACTGGAAATCATAAACTGCCACTTCTTTTGATAGGAAAATCAAGAAATCCAAGAGCATTTAAAAACGTAAAAAAACTTCCACTCTTCTACAAAAGTCAACCCAAGGCCTGGATGACTGCAGCTTTGTTTACCGAATGGTATGATGAAGTGTTTATTCCTGAAGTGAAAAAGCACCAAAAATCGGTGGGAAAAGAAGGCAGTAAGGTGCTTTTAATTGTTGATAACGCACCCACTCATCCTACAGCAGAACTGTTGGAAAGAGAGAATGGGCAGTTTAAAACGACGTTTTTGCCTCCCAATGTTACAAGTTTGCTGCAACCCATGGACCAGTCTGTTATTGAAACAATGAAGCGCCATTACAGAAGGCAACTGCTGAGAAAACTGCTGATCGAAGGTGCTGAAGATGAAGAATTGGTTTTGGCAAATCATAGCAAAATAAATTTAAAGGACTGCTGTTACATGGTAGCGGAAGCTTGGAGTTTGGTTACGGCAGTGACGCTAAGACGTGCGTGGAATAAACTAAAAAGGCCTACCGTCTGAGAAGAACAAAAAAAAAAGAATCTGAAGAAAATGAGAAACAAGAATATGGAGAGGATGATGATGATGAAGATGCGTTGTCACTAGAGGAAATAAGAAAAATGATTGTAAAAATTCCTGGTTGTACAGAAGTAAGTGCTGAAGATGTAGGAGAGTGGATGGCTTGTGACACGTCTGACCCTGGTTTTCAAATTCTCAATGACGATGAAATTGTTGTAAGTGTGAGAGAAGATGTTGAAGTGGAAGTGGAAGAAGAACTTTCTGCTGATGTTGAAGTAGACGCTGGACCATCAGCTAGTGAAGCATTTGCCGGCCTCGAGACTGCTTTGAAGTGGATGGAGCGTCAGCCCGAGTGTGACCACTTGCAACTGCTCACCGTCAAGCGAATGCGTGACCTGGCTGCCCGAAAACGGTTGAAGACCGCAAAACAGCTTACATTAACGGAGATGTTTAAAAAACAATGATTTTTATTTCTAAACTTGTACATAAGTACATTTTATTTATATTTAAAACATGTGAAAATTTCATGTTTCTTTCATTTAATTCAATAAAAAAATAGTGCAATATCAAAACGTAGCTTTTATTCTCTCCAATGGCAATTTTTTTAAAAAAATCCGATTATCCGAATATTTGATTATCCGAATGGGCCCCGGTCCCCATTAATTCGGATAATTGGAGTTCTACTGTAAATAAAATCACACTTAAAAATAAATAAAGAAATGAATGTGTATATATATTAAAAAATTAAGAAATGGCTTTTATTTGAAGTATGTATAAATTATGTTCAGAACAGGAATTTGGTTTTTTAAGAGGTGAAAAAAAAATCTTTTTCTTTGAATCACCACCCTCCCCCCTCACCCAGACATTATCTATGGAGGTTAATATGGTTCACCCTCATGCTCTAAACTTCAATTATTTCTTTGCGTTATGGCAAGTCTACAAGAGGGGTGTCTTCTTGGGGGAGCTGACTTGGGTGGTGAACTTTTTAAGGATTCTAACCTGTATTCTTGCTCATTCCTCTAAACCTTAAATAATGGTTTTTGGACAAGACAAAAATGTTGGGTGTATTCAACAAAATGGGCATTGTTGAGGAATTATGAAATAATTGGTTTTGATTTATATTATTTATGTATTGGCCTGCACAAAAATATTTCTTTACCCCTTTTCACAAAAAAAGAAATCAATCAATATAAAGTAGTTTCCATTTTAGAAATATTTTATTCCTTTTTCTGGGGGAGGGGAAAGAATAGAAAAATAGGTATTCTCTTAAATTTCCAAACATGATATGTACATTAACAGAGGTTATCAGCAGATATATTTATATTTTTGATTTACCCAACAATTAGTTTATTTATTTATTTATTTTTTTTTTTTTGGTTTTCAATTAAAGGATAGCTATTGCTCTTTTCACTTATTTTCGTGTTTCATAATTCTTGTATTTGTTCGTATAAATGACTGAAATTTAATTTCAAATAATTTCTTTTCGATAACAATTCAATCCTCTTCATTTATTTATTTAAAATTAAAAAAAAAGACTTGTTAATTGTAATAAAGTTGAAAAGAAAGTTTGAATAAATTATGCTTAAAATAAAACCTATTTAAAAATCAAAATTATTAGTATTCTTTTGATTTTATATAAATATCTTATCATGAACTATTTTTATTGTTTTGTTAATACTGTTGTAAGTGAAAGTTGTTCTGAAATGTACCATAGGTAAAAAATAAGCTTTCAGGGATTTTTTATTTCAGCAGGAGAAAAGGTAACATTGAACATATCAAATATTTCTGCACACCGTTGAGTAATGTGGATGTCCGAAACTCTTATTTCTATTCTTGTTTGATCACAGATTACCTTAAATGAAGTTATAGTACTGCAGACAAAGAAAATTCTTATAAATCTCCTGCTGATGGATTTTACATAGCTCAATGGCTATACAGATCACCTCCAAGCATTTTGAAACTTTCACTTCTATTCCTGTTACGTTTTGACTAACCAAACAAAACATAAACTGTTAACGAATTCTGTAACTAAATAGATCTAGAGGTTATGGAGGTTTGTTTTAGTAACCATGTGGAACTCTTGGGGGTACCTTTTAGTGATGCCATCATCTGATTATTAAAATGAAACTCTGTACTCCTTCTTAATCTGTTTAATTTCAGAATAGGCTGTTATTTTAAATACTGTATGTTTTGTGTCAACAGTCCACATTTCACTCACTGGAATGAAAGCAAGAATCTAAAAATGCATGGGGTCAGATATTACTTGTACCATTGAGCTACGTAAAATTTATTTTCCAGCTGTTATGGATCATTCTGAACATGACAATAATCCAAGATAGCCCAGAAATAGATATCTAAGAAGTTCTAGATATGAAATAAGTATCAATTTCTGATCTTTGGATATTTTGAATATGAAATAGATAGCCATTTTTGGGATATTTGAGATCTTCTGGAAGTTTAATTATTATAACTATGCTACATATATACAGATACCTGTATATTATAGATGTTATTTACTCATTAGAGAGATCACACCTCAAATTTCTAATAGAGAAATCTATTTTATGTTGGACTTCTAATAGATATACCCAATATCCAGCTATGATGTATTAAAGATTGCCTATGGACAAACTTGGGGGGGGGGGAGGTAAATGCGGCAAAAATATTTACTTGTACGATATGAAGAATATTTTCAAGGCGCTCGATATTGCAGATACATTTTAAATATATTTAATTTAAATTCAATAGCAGCAAAGTTTTATAATTTTTACAATATAAAGGTTAAATATCAACTTTCTACTTTTTACCAATACTAGCTTTATTCCCAGTGTAATATTGAGTAAATATTAACCAAAAAAATTAAAAATGGTATAAAGTTAAAGTAATTACTTATCCATATTGAATATATTTCCAATGTACATCAAATACTATAAATGCATTTTAAATATATCTGAGGCAAATATTAACTTTGCTACTTTGTACGAAGTTACATTTGATACATTTGACGAAGTTACAGTTGATCTTTGTTTTCAATTTTTTTTTTAACAATATTGAGTTAACATTAAAAAATTTATCAATTGAGGGCTACTTCAAAAATATTTCCAATACAACCCTATATTAAGAATATATTTTTTTGTATGTTAAATTCAGTGGAAAAGGTATTAGTATAGTCATACTGAAAGTATAATGTTATTTTGAGAATTTATCAGACCTAAATGCTAATTTTTACCAATATTGGAATTTTATTTACCAATATTGGAAACTGTTTATTCTCAATGTGTTCACTTACTACTTTGTAATATTATTGGTTTTTTATATCAATGTTTTCACAATATTGAGTTAATATTTAAAAGTTCATTGGTAGTGAGACTGCTTCAGAAATATTCTCAATATATAATTAATATATCAATACACACTTCATATGTTAATTAAAATTTTACAAATAATAATAACATTTTGAGCATATATCAGGGCTAAACTCTAGTTTTTACCAATACTGGAAGTGGTCTTTACTCTCAAAGTATTCACATATATGTAAATTTTAATAATTAAAAGTAATTAGTACTTCATAATATTGGAAATATTTCTAATATACACTCAATATTATTGATAAATTTCAAATACTTTAAGATTCAATAGTATTAAAATTTGACTTCAAATGGGCAAAATATTAAATTTATAATATTGGATTTTATTTTCAATGAATTCACAAGATTGGATAAATATTGATGCTATATAGAAAATATCTTTTAATGTTTGCCAAATATTTAAAAAATAATAATAATCAATGCTGTTACCAGATACATTCATATATATATATATATATGTATTTATAAGGAATTATTTTAATTTCCCCAAAATAGTGATAGCCAGAAGCAAGGCATATGCAAGGAATAAATCCAGGGCCGTACCCAGACAAAAATTTCAGGCAGGGTCCAAACCGTGGAAAAGGCAGAATTTTTCACAAAAAGACGTCATTATTATTATTTTATTAACAAAAATCAATTTTTTTGGGAGGGGGGAGGGTCCGGACCCCTGGATACGGTCTCGAATAATCACCCTATAAAAAGTGGCGGTCACTCTTAAAAAGGGTCATAGCTCACTCTTGATCAGAGCGCTCCACTCTTTAAGGGATGGCGTGCTGTCACCCTTTCCTTAGAGTGAGGCACTCTTTCCCGGAGTGGGTTTTTGAATTCTCACTCCTAGTCCAGAGTCAGAAATGTCACTCTTCAGAATAGTGATTTCTCACTCTATGGAGGTTGGCTGATTTTAGTCACGAAGGTAGGGTGATATATCACTCCTCAGCACTGGTTTTTCACTCTTGATTATTAAGAGAGAACCAGTCTTTAAATGTACAACTTTTTTGTGCCATGCTCTCTTTTAGATGATCCATCTCATGTGTGTCCTAAAAATAGGAATCTTACATAAATGATACTCAAATGAATTCTCTCAAACATGTTAATTCAACTTAAAGGTATGCATATATATTACTTAAATGTCCAATATACATGCATGCATCTTTATTCTTAGTTTAAATTAATGTTTAATATAATTTTTCAAATTTTAAAATGGTAGTTTTTGAAGTTTTTTTTTTTTACATTTTCAACACTGAAGTTTTATTTTTTATATTTTCAGACTTTGCATTTTATAGGGACAAAACAGTTCTAAATTGTCAAAATTATAATGCTGTAATTATCGAAGGGTGTCCTATAAAGTAATAACAGTATTTGTTCACCTTAAAGTCAAATAAAAATATACAATATAAATATACACATTTCCATTTACGAATATATCATGTTACAGTGATATAAAGTCTACATATTTTGCTACACTCTCATAGAACAATTTGATGTCATTTGTCCTTCCCCCAAAGAAAGAATCTCTGGGGTTTAACCGATCTTGAAGCTTATATGTTTTTAAAACTCCTTTAACAAATCCAATTTCACTTTATCCTTTTTAAAATCCTGTTCCCACTTCTCCACGAATCTTAAACCTAGAGAATTAAGCCTGTCGGTTATCTGTTGCATTTTTTTTATACAGACTAGACATCAGTATTTCATTGATGGGTTGGTTGGTTTGTGTTTAATGGCACAAGGTCCAAAATGGACATACTGCGCCAGACAATGAGTTAAAACCATAAATGATGTATTCAGGTATAAGGTGTCACGAAACTTAGTAAAAGCTAAAATGTAAAGACTAAATGGTGAAAAGTAAAATAAAGTAAAAAGTCGATAGTGTTGAAGGTAGATAAAAAGTGTTAATGGAGGATAAAAGTTGAAACAAAGGCATCTGGATGGGGCCTCCCATCCAGATACCAGTTAGACAAAATTGGACACTTCACACTGAATAAAAGATTTTGGTACGTCTAAGAAATGCAAACAAATTTCGATGGGGGGTTTCACCCAAAATATCGTCCAGTTTGGGTTGAGAACAGTTAAAAAGTATTTGGTAAAAACTATTAAAAGCAGAGCAAGAGGTTAAAAGATGATGTATGCTAAGATGAGTATGACAATGTGGGCATTCAGGAGGGGGTTCACCCAAAAGGAGGTACTTATGGGTTAGTCTTGTATGGCCAATGCGAAGGCGAGTGAGAGTGACATCGTGCTTGCGGTACGGTTGAGTGGACCAATGGGTGAGAGCTGGCCGGATAGAGTGAAGTTTGTTTTGGGTTTCACAGTCCCATATGTCATTCCAAGTGCCTTTTGTTAGGGAAGAGATGCCAGACTTTATGTCAGTATAGGGCAGATCACGGTTATATGGGATGGTAGAATGCCTTGCCAAAGAATCAGCTTTTTCGTTTCCGGGAATCCCAATATGACTAGGTACCCAGCAGTAGAGGATGTTGTATCCACGGTTCATGAGTCTCTTGTGCATGCATAGGACTTTTAAAATATAACTATGAGTGAGGGAGCCAGATTTCAGATTCTCTAATACACTTAATGAGTCAGAGTAGATGATGAAATGTTTGATATTTGTTCTCGAGATGTAAAGAAGGCTTTCATAAATAGCTATTAATTCGGCTGTAAATATGGAGCAAAATGAAGGTAGGGTGTAGCTGTAAGAATGATTTCGATGTACATAAGCAAAGCCAACGTGATTAAGAGATTTTGAGCCGTCAGTATATAGTTCGTCGAAGTTTCTATATTTGCTTTTATGGTCTAGAAATAACTGTTGGTATATTATGGGGTCAGTGTTTGGTTTTGTGAAGCCTTCGAATGGTTGTAGGTAGGAAATCTGCAATTTAGTCCATGGTGGCACTTCATGAAATGAACAAGTAAATGCATTAACATCCTCCAATTGGGTACCGACTACACTCTTACGGATTCTAAGTCCGAAGGGGGGAGTGCAGGAAGGGCGATTTTCATAAAACTGGTCCAATTGGGTGTCTATTAGAGAATCCTTTAAGGGATGTGAAGAATGAGAAAGGATGCGATAATAGGTATTTAATGATAATTTTTGACGTATGAGAGTGAGAGGTGGTTCATGACAGGTGACGTAAAGGCTATGTACAGGCGATGTCCTAAAAGCTCCAGAGCATATGCGTAGTGCAGTATGATGCACAGTGTCAAGTTTTTTTAGTGCTGATTTAGAAGCCGATCCATAAACGCAGCTTGCATAGTCAATTTTGGATCGGATGACGGCACGGTAGATCCGCAAGAGCGCATCACGGTCAGCCCCCCAAGAGGTATTGGTTAAAACCTTTAAAATATTAAGTTTTTTCTCGCATTTATTGCGGATGTCTGAGATGTGTTTAGCAAATGTAAGTTTCTTGTCAAAATTTAAACCTAAAAATTTGATAGAATCCTTGACAGCAATATTAGTATGGTCCAGATAAAGTTCCGGATCTGGGTGGATCCCGCGCTTCCAGCAAAAATGGGTACAAACTGTTTTTTCTGCTGATATTTTAAACCCATTTCTGTCACACCACTTTAAGATGCGGTTGATGGCATTCTGAAGCTGGCGTTCTATCAGGCGCATGTCCTTTCCCTGACAGGAGATTTGCAGGTCGTCTACATAAAGACTACCGTAAACAGTCGAGGGCAGTTGTTTCAGGATGTTGTTAATTTTTATTGAGAAGAGGGTGACACTGAGTACGGAGCCCTGTGGAACACCCTCCTCTTGAACAAAATTATTAGATAGCATGCCATTAATCCGGACCCGGAAATTTCGGAGTGACAGAAAGTTTTTTATAAAAGTGGGTAGGTTGCCTCGAAGTCCTATATTATGAAGATCCAAGAGGATCCCGTACCTCCACGTTCGGTCATATGCCTTTTCAATATCAAAAAACACAGAGACTAAGTGGTTCTTCCGTAAGAAGGCATTACGAATTTGGGTCTCTAATTTTAATATGTTATCTATGGTGGATCTACCCTTCCGAAAGCCACTCTGGAAGGGATGTATATGGTCCCCCGTTTCTAAAATGTAAACAAGCCGGGTATTGATAATTTTCTCCATTAATTTACATAAGCAACTAGTAAGGGCTATGGGTCGGTAGTTAGTAGGGTTAGATGTATCTTTTCCTGGTTTAGGAAAGGGAATGACTATTGCATTTCTCCAAGAGGTGGGAAAGGTTTGTTCGTTCCATATTCTATTGTACAATTTCAAAAGGTTGAGTAAAGATGCATGGGATAAGTGTTTCAGCATTTCATAAGTAATACCATCGGGACCTGGGGATGTGTTTGAGGACAGTTTTAAGTGGTTGGTGAGTTCATGGATGGTAAGGTCGCTATTGTATGTGAAGTGTGAGGAGGTTTTGAAATTTATTTTTTGTCGTTCTGCTTGTTGTTTATATGAAAGGAAAGAATTTGAGTAGGAGGTACTGCATGAGATGGAAGAGAGAGATTCACCAATACTATTTGCGATTTCTTTTGTTTCGGATATAATGCTGTTATTTATGGATAGACAGGAAATAGACTGATTAGTATAAATACCCATGGCTCTTTTTGTTTTTGTCCATAGTTCCTTACTAGAAGTAGAGGCTGTAATGCTGGAGATATATTTGATCCAGGATTCTCTTTGACACTGACGCCGGACTCTACGTGCATAAGCTTTAGCTTGCTTAAAGTGGGTGAGATTTTCGGTGGTGGGGAAACGCCGAAAATTGCTCCAGGCTTTCTGCTGCTTCTTTTTAGCAAGGGTGCATTGTTCATTCCACCACGGTTTTTTATTGCGTCGAGGTCTGATGCCTGATTTAGGAATGCTGGCATCAGCAGCTTGGATGATAATTGAAGTAACGTTTTGTACAACCTCGTCTATGGGGCCTTCAACAACATGAGAGGTGATGGCAGACAGGGAAGTGAAGGTGAACCGATCTGCCTTATCATGAATGTATCTAGGTACTGAAGTATGTTGGGGATTGTGGTACAGTGGTGACAGAAGAATCGGAAAATGATCACTGTTGTGGAGATCGCTGGATACAGAAAAATTATATGTTGGGAGAAGTGATGGAGAACAGATAGCAAGGTCTATTGCATGGAAAGTTTTAGTTGGATAGTGAAAATAAGTATTGTCACCATTATTCATGCAGCAAAGGGAGAAGTCAGTGAGAAGTTGTTCGATTTGAAGGCCTCTATTGTTGGTGTCCTTGCTACCCCACAAGGGACTATGAGCATTCATGTCACCAAGGAGGATGAAAGGTGGAGGAAGTTGCTGAATGAGACTATTGAGGGATGTTTGGCTTATGGCTTCACTAGGAGGGAGGTATATACTGCAGACAGTTGTGAGTTGTTTTAATTGAATACGCATGACAACTGCTTGGAGATTAGTGTTAAGATTGACCATAGTGTGAGGATAGCTATTGTTGATTAATAGGGCAACTCCACCTGTGGCCCTATCATTGAGCTCATTGTCCTTGCGAAGGACAGTGTAATTACGGATTTTAGTAGGTCTATTGGTTTTGAGAAAAGTTTCCTGAAGGGCGAGGCAAGCGGGGTTATTATCATAAATCAGTATTTTGAGGTCGTCGTTTTTATTAAGGAAACCGTGGCAGTTCCAGGATAGCAGCAGAGCCATTATCATGTTGTGTTGGGGATGATGCTCATCTTGCTCCGAGTCCCCGTAGGCTTGAGAGGAGTGCTAGGGATGTCGTCATCATCCATGGGGAGGTCTGACATTTCAGAGTCAGAAGGGTCCAAATGTAGGATACTGTCATCTATAGGGCGTTGTGGAGGAACATGTTTTATTTTGGGTTTGTTATATTTAGTTCTGTAAACAGAAGACTTTTTTATTTGTGGTCGGGTTGAGTTAACATTTTGAGAATTTTTCTTCAATGTATTTTTTTGTGAAGCTGTGGAGGATTTATTTTGATTAGAAGTTGATTGTTTAGATATTTGTGCTGTTGCAGAAGGAAAGGAGACAGGTACAGATTTTGGTGGTTCGGTTTGGGTTGCTATTGTTTTGGTTGATTTTGTTGCAGCTGCATAAGATAAACCAGGTTTAGGTGTCCGGCTTTCTATTAACTTACGGGCTTCGGGATATGAGATTCTTTGAGAGGCACGTAGGGACTGGATTTCTTTTTCAAACGCCCATTTCGGGCAAGATCTGGAGTATGAAGGATGTTCCTCTTTACAATTTACACATTTAGGAGATGCAGAGCAGGACTCACTGTCGTGGCCAGAAGCACCACAGCGCGCACATCAGGTGACCCACGACAGGAGGTTTTAGTATGGCCGAACTTTTGGCACTGGAAGCAACGGATGGGATTTGGTATATATGGTCTGACAGGACATAATAGGTAGCCGGCTTTAATATGAGATGGAATAGTGGGAGACTGAAAAGTTAGGATAATATGTTTAGTATTGATTATTTGATTATTGCGCCGAATAGTGATTCGACGCACAGCGCATACTTTTTCATCTGTTAGGTTTTCAAGTATTTCAGCTTCAGAGCAGTGCAAAAGGTCGGGTTCTGATACGACTCCTCGGGAGATGTTTAGAGAGGTATGAGGTGTCACTGTAACTGTTTTTAGGCCAAGGTTTTTTATTTTCATTATTTTGCAAGCTTGTCTATTGTTGGATACTTCTACTAATAGGTCTCCAGATCTTAATTTTTTAACTTTTTTGACTTCTCCTACATTGTCAGTGATACATTTGTGAATTAAAAATGGCGATGTTTCATTAAGTTTACCTTCAGCAGAGTGGATAAGGAAGAATCGGGCATTCATGTGTGCAAATTGTGTATCGGTGTGTTCATTAGCGGTTGACAGCGGAACGTTGACGATTGATGAAGAATTTTTCATATCCATGTTGGGGAAAATTGAGATTCGGACCCGACCGCACCACCCACCACGGAGCCCAACAAGGGGATGTGCAATTGCACACCAGTGCTAGTCGGGTCTATACGCTCACAGTACATCCCTTAGGCAGCATCCACCCTTAACGACGTGCCCAGTAGATGTCCGATTGCTTGATCCCTAGCAGTTGATCGAAATCAGTACCACCAGCCGATTGATACACAGGGGAACGCTGTGTACCTCCCGTTTACCCGAAGGCGAGGCCAAAGCAATGTGTTGGAGAAAAGCCCCTCAATTACCAGGATCCCCATTTCCGGGGACACGGGTCTCCACGCACGGCAAACACGTGGGTAGTTTTCCGCCAATAGAAGCTGACGGCACAGGGCGGCCGCAGCTTCTAAAGGGGGGCCCTCACCTCCACAGAGGAAACTACACTGAGGGGGAAAAGGAAGGATACAGCTAAGAGGAGAGGAGGGTAGAATAAGGAAAAGCGAAAAGTCGCTGGGGCCCCGGGATTGCGACACCCGTAAAGACCTAAAGTAGGTCTTCCCCCTGAGGGGCTCCTTGCAATCAGAGAGGGGGTGAAGATGGCAAGGAACACCAACAAAGCAGCGAAACTATACATGAACAGTTTATCATCCCTCAAAGCCCTTGAGAAAATACATCAATCGAATCATCTCGGCGCTACAGTCCACGAAGTACTAGTTTCTGCAAACATCAACTTCTTCTGGATAAAAGCCCATATTGGTACAAGAGGTAACGAGCTGGCGGATCAGACAGCAAAAGAGGCGACTCAAAAGGAAGACATCGACTTTCGTCTGGGAAAATCATATGACTCGATCAAGACCCAACTCCATAAAGAAGTAATGGAGCTATGGCAAAGATGTTGGGACACGGACCATAGAAGTAGACAGGTGCACAACATACTTAAGAAGGTGAATACAACCCGCACCTGGTGCGATCCGAACACGAACTGGACAATAACAGGGCATGGACCCTTCCGAGAATACTTCAGAAGGTTCTGTATAAAGAGAACACTCAGGAATTGCAACTTTTGCAATTGAACAGCACCAACTGATGGACTCCATCTACTACTGAGCTGTCCGGGATTGGAAGAGAAACGGAAAACATACTGCCCAAAACTAACGGAGGACTCTTTTGCAAAGTACATCTTGTCGGGCGAAGGGAGAGCAGCCATACAGAAGTTCTTCTCGGAGGTCGGAGACCTTGATTAATGTAGAAAGGCTTCTTTTCTTCTGTATTCTATTCTCTAATAATAATTGAAGGAAACATATAATAATCTCAATTATTGTAACCTAGATTTCACTGTACATACCATGTAATTCTCTTGGTATTGTATTTATTCATTGTATTTTGTAATAGACAAAAGACAGGAAAAAATAAAGGACCAGTTGGGTCCCAGCAGTGAAGCTGCACACACCTACCAGGTGTCAGGATGAGAATACTGTGTACGAGACTCAGAGGGTGGCTGAGTTGATGAAGGGATGGCTTGGCACTTGCGCATCGCACGGTAGGATCAGCAATGGCAGAGACAAGAGCGCCCTCTCTATCGCTCGACCAGTTGTCATACAAAATTCTCTGATTATACCCATCTTTGGGTTGATATCAGTTCCCATTTGGCTTACCCTAATGGTTTCATTGGGAGGTAGATAAATACTGCAAGACATCATGAAAACCTTGAACCTGAACTTACCGATAAACTAAAACAACCAGATACGCCTTCCGCCAGCATAAGTTTATGAATTAAAAACGTCAGTACCGGTTGTATATGCTGACAGCGCGCTCTAGTGGAAGTCTTCGAAACCTTGTCTTTCGCTAACTCTGGAGGTGTGTTTGTGACTGAGAAGCCGCTGCGCAGGCATGGGCTTCCTTTCCTTTGAAAAGGGATTAACTAATTATATTGTATTATAAATTAAGCTATTCAACAAACAAATTAAATTACAAATTGAAAGTCTTTGGCTGAAATTGAATAGTCACTGGATTTTATCTGAAAAATAAATTTTTGTAGATTCTAGGCAGAGTTGAAACTCATTTAACTTGAGTTGCACAGTAGAAATCTTTGGTTTTGAATATGCGTTTAAATAAGAAAGACAAAGTAGGTACCTTTTCTGTAGTTTATTGAAACAAGATGACTATGGTAGGTTTAGACAGTGCACATGGTGAAGACACAATACATTAAGCAACATCCGCTTAGTAGCACAAATAAAAACAAGCTTTCTGGAAGACAAGTCGCCAGCGGCGATCTATTCAGATTCACAGAACACATCACATCACATTGAATCATCTGGGTACCGCAGCACGGATCCCTGATCCGGCTCTATTTGAATCACATCGGTTGTTTACACACACAACACAGCAGACCGAGAACACTCTCTGTCTGACTGAAAGGTTAACTTGTGATGCCCCTTTTATATCTGCCAGTTAGTGCGGGACTACGATGGAAATTTGCATAGGGAGAAAAAAGAGTTCTTATTTTATGCAAATTAGGAACAGCACCATCTATCAGCGAGAAATGTAAACTTTTTATTACGGCGTTAAAGACATGACGATGTTTACACCGCCATTTTCAAATGCTAATGAAGTTACGTTTTCACTTAGAAAACTTTTAAAGGAGCTTACAAAAGTTTCGTTTTTTCACTTTAGCAAATTTAGAGATAAAATGTCATGGAAATAAAAGGTAAGTAAAGAAATAGCGTTTTTTTTTTTTTTTTCCTAACATCCTTCCCCCACATACTTTAAACTAGATTTATGCAACATGCAACTAGTTGCATGTTGCAAGTTTTTATTAAAAAATATATAGACACCTATCTTTGCGGGGGGAAAAGCTTGACAGGATGAGTAGAAGCATGAGTTAAGGATGCTTTGTGGAAAAGGCTGTGCAGAGTAAAAAGGATATGGATGATAAGCATGTTTTGGAAGTTTTGAAGGAAAAGCGAATTTTCTTGGATTAATAAATTAATTTTGGGGTTCTTATCTCGGCTATTCTCTTCTGCTCAGGTTGTCTAGCTAGGTATGCGGAATCATGGATTACTTTGAGGCCAAGGATACACTAATACGTCTTTTGGGCTGTTCTTTGGAAAGTATGGATGAAGATACTTTAAGAAAATTGGTAAAAAAAAAAGATACATTATGTGCATCCAGATAAAAATCCTGAAAATCCAGATATGTTTAAAGAAAATTTCATACAGTTAAGAGAAAGTTTTAGAATCTACAAAAAAGGGCCACCTCCAGATAGCGGTAATTTTAGTGGTGATCCTTTCTGTGATGAAGATCCAGAAGGTTTTGATTTAGATTCAGATGAGAGTGATTATAATTCAACACCTTTCGATGACGAATTCTACAACTGTAGCCCCCAAAAAAATTTTGCTGTTCCAGAAGAGCTCCGTCTTTTTTTCCGATCAAAAACAAATCATCGAGTGGGTAAGCTTTTCATGATTTTTGCCTTTTCTGATAACATTCATTTAAAGTGTTTACAAGCAGTTTCCAAACATAATATAACTAAATCATTTTTAATTTTTCAAAGAAGGGCAAATAAAGAGGTATTTTGCACTGTGCTAACAACCAATTCTGCTTACTCGACGTAAAAAAAATTCTTGGACTGTTTACTTTTGAAATTTTTTACACAGTACATCCTTTTAAATGAGTTTAAAAGTTAAACGATATGTATGGCAAGGCGATATATGAATGGGGGTAAGTAGTAAAAAAAAAAAAAACCACTACAGAAAACAACTTCATAAACAAATATTGGTGGACTTAGCGCTGTCACACGAGTATACAGATGTACAAATTTTGATGTATGAGCACGCACACCTTGTGGACCCCTGTGACCACACAAATTACACTAAGGATCACGAGGATGATCACGTAAACGAAACAGTAAAAGCGAAAATTTTTGTTAATTTACCAGATAGAAAACGCATTTGCAAGAATGCAATTGAATGCGTTATCGCAAAGTTGTACAGACAACTATCAAGTATTCCGAATCAGCTTGAAAAAGAAAAAACTTAGTTAATCAAATATTTCCTCCAGGAATTATTACCATGAACGAGTACAATGGAAAAGTAATCCATATTCCAGAGAGCTGTGTCATCATGGGCATAGGCGAAAACAACAAAGCAAGAATACGGAGACCTGAATTAATTACAATAATTATTGTTTAATACTTTGTCATGAAAGGGGACGATATGATGACATAGTTTCACCTCATGCTTGGAAATAAGATCATTTATGCAAAATGAGAGGTGAAAAATTTTAAAAATAAAATTTTTACTGCACGAATTACTTTCCACATCGGAGGCAGGGTGTGACGCAGCGAGCGAACGAAACGCAGAGAAGAGCTTGGAGTGGGACTTCAAACCGGGTGGCGAGAGCTGCCAGTATCTTGCTGCTTTTTTTCTCTTCTCTTCGTTTCTTCTAACGTCTCACTATGGGACGAATAATGACTGTTTTTCTTTCTTTCTTAAGTTTTTTTTTCCTCACCAGATCCAGTTATGTAAGTTTTAAATATTTCTTTTATTTTATATTTTATTTTCTGTCCACTCAAAATAATTTTTTTTACAATTAACAGTACTTCCTTTTTTTTTTTTAAATGAAAAGAAAAATTTTCTGATCCCTAATATTAAGTGTTTCACTTTAATTTGATTCTGCGAGATATGTTATATGTTGTGATAAGTATTTAGTGGTTAAGAATGCATTTTCAGTTGTATTTAATAGCTAAGAATGTATTTTCTGTTATTGAGAATTATCTTAGGTAATGTAGATTAATGATAATGAATAAATTCAATTGGAGCTGAATTAATCGCCTGGTTATTGGAGTCAATCTCTGTCTATCAAGTTTTATTTTAGGATGTTAAAGCTTTAATCTTCTCTTTAGGATGAAGACCAAAACAACTACAAACAACTACTGTTAAAACTACTAAAGTTTGATGAATAATTCTGCAATATACTTGAGCTCTAATTGTCATTCTTTTATAGAGAGACAATACTCTATTCAAATGCAAAAAATTATTTGAACGGGATTACTTTTGTGAAGTAAGTCATCTGTATCTATTTTTCATTTTTGTATTTTCCTTTACAGGTTCGCGTTATTCAACTTCTTTTATCCTTCCAGATAGTGGTTAACTTACCTAGTTATTACAAAATGTTAAAATACTCGTACTAACCACTTATGATCATGATGGCCTTAGTAAACAGTTTATTGATTAGTTTACTAAAATAAACTAAATTATGAATAATCGATTTCGAAATTAATTAATGAAATGCACCAGATTTAAACAAAACCCAGTTGCAAGATTTGTGGCTCGAATACGTAAGGATTTGAGCTATTAAATTCAGAAACAGACTAATTTAAGAAACTCAAATTACTGTAAAAAAGTGAAATTTTCAGTCAATTTCAGAGCAGATGCACGACTGGAAGATATAAACACATTTCATTTTATTTATGTAAGTCATTACTATCATTTTTACATCTTTTTAGTCACCCACCCAAATTCTATGAGATATGTTATATGTTGTGATAAGAATTTAGTGGTTAAGAATGTATTTTCAGTTGTATTTAATGGCTAAAAAATGTATTTTCTGTTATTGAGAATTATCTTAGGTAATGTAGATTAATGATAATGAATAAATTCAATTGGAGCTGAATTAATCGCCTGGTTATTGGAGTCAATCTCTGTCTATCAAGTATTATTTTAGGATGGTAACACTTTAATCTTCTCTTTAGGATGAAGACCAAAACAACTACAAACAACTACTGTTAAAGCTACTGTAGTTTGAAATAATTTTGCAATATACTTGAGCTCAAATTGCCATTCTTTTATAGAGAGACAATACTCTATTCAAATGCAAAAAATTATTTGAATGGGATTACTTTTGTGAAATAAGTCATCTGTATATAGTTTTCATTTTTTGTATTTTCCTTTATAGGTTCGCGTTATTCAACTTCTTTTATTCTTCTAGATAGCGGTTAACTTACCTAGTTACTACACAACACTAAAGTACTAACCACTTATGATCATGACGGCCTTTAGTTTACTAAAAAAGTTTATTTTAGTAAACTAATCAATAAATTATGAATAATCGATTTTGAAATTATTAATAAAATGCACCAGATTTAAACAAAACCCAGTTGCAAGATGTGTGGCTCGAATACATAAGGATTTGAGCTATTACATTCAGAAACAGACTAATTTAAGAAACTCAAATTACTGTAAAAGAGTGAAATTTTCAGTCAATTTCAGAGCAGATGCACGACTGGAAGATTACATAAATAAAATGAAATGTATTTATAGTCATTACTATCATTTTTACATCTTTTTAGTCACCCACCCAAATTTGCAACTTTTCTGTGGTATTAGGTTTTTTTTTTTTTTTTTTAAACCAACCTAGCGTTTATGTGCCATAACAACAATTTTCAGTTTTTAATGATACACAAAAATACTATTCTCTTCTTACACATACTAAAATAAGTGTTAAAATTCTGTCTTTTGTGAAAAAAGAACAACAAAAGACAATTGCAAAGCATCATTTATTTATTTAGACGTTACTTTCATTTGCTCAGTCTCCGATCATTCCTGAAAATTTATTTGTTTTTCTTGTTTTACTTGAAATTCAATGCGAAAACAATATAGCATTCACTTTAAAATTGCTTTAACACATGCATTATGGGCGTATTCATCCTTGATGAATTTTTCAATCTACAATCTTAAAAATATTTAATTCTAGCATTATACCTTGGTTCCGAAGAATTTAACAGATATACTAGTAGCAGCCACATTCACAATATTTTTAAGAATTTGGCACCAGTAATTAGTAACAACCTAGCTTGGTGCAGAAGTAAATAAGTATTAAAAAACAACAAAACCAGCACCAATAATTGAAGAATCTTAGCATACTGATTTTGACAAGCTTGCATACCGTCGTCAGTGCTAGAGTGAGAAGGCAAAAAATTGCTCTGTATCAATAGAAAAGTCTGGGATTGAGATGAGTGGTTTTAACACGAGACGGGAATCGAATCAATTCCTGTCTCAGAAATCCTAACCTCTCTTTCTAACCTCTAAATAGCAATCTGACAAGGGTGGTCAAATTGCCATTCTTTATAAAAAAAATCATTATACTGAAGCCGTTAGCTAACTAATTAATGATGGCACATACATTAAACTATTGTGACCCTTCTAAGAACTTTGTAAAACCAAGACAATATAGCAGAAAGTTTCCTCGTTTTTTAAAGATAGTGTTCAATTTTAAGCGTAAGGATGACTGATCAAAATAAACTGGCCACCTAATAACTTATTTTATTTATTGATGTATCGTTTCAAATTTAAAAAAAATATGTAAAAAGGCTTCAAAATGAGCCCTATCTATAAAAAAAAAAGACGACATCTAGTCATCTGAATATAAAGACTAGTTTGTGCGAAATCCGAAAACTTTATCATGTGCACCTTGTTTTTTCAAAACCGTGATTCATATTTCTATGTTCTCGTATGATCTATATTCTGGTTTTCAGATTCCTAAAATGTTTGCCTCAGTTGAGTATCGTATGATCCGGAACGGAGCCGCAAGTCAGACGCTGATTGACAACTAAAAACAATCTAGTTTACTAGGCAAAAACGAAAGTTCCCTGATTTTTAAATATTTTTACAAAATTCCCTGATATTTCCATGATTTTTCCAGATCGATAAAGTACCCTGATTTTTCCATGATTTCCCTGATTTCCCTGATCTGTCGACACCCTGATATACTAGTAGCAGCCACATTCACAATATTTTTAAGAATTTGGCACCAGTAATTAGTAACAACCTAGCTTGGTGCAGAAGTAAATAAGTATTAAAAAACAACAAAACCAGCACCAATAATTGAAGAATCTTAGCATACTGATTTTGACAAGCTTGCATACCGTCGTCAGTGCTAGAGTGAGAAGGCAAAAAATTGCTCCGTATCAATAGAAAAGTCTGGGATTGAGATGAGTGGTTTTAACACGAGACGGGAATCGAATCAATTCCTGTCTCAGAAATCCTAACCTCTCTTTCTAACCTCTAAATAGCAATCTGACAAGGGTGGTCAAATTGCCATTCTTTATAAAAAAAATCATTATACTGAAGCCGTTAGCTAACTAATTAATGATGGCACATACATTAAACTATCGTGACCCTTCTAAGAACTTTGTAAAACCAAGTCAATCACTAGTCTTCTTTCTGATTGCTACAAAACTTTTCCTCACTCCCTTTATAGCTAACAGTGCCAGATTCTATGGACTTCCGAAGGTTCACAAACACAATATTCCATTTCGTTCTATTGTGACTAACACTGGCACTGCCTCCTATAAACTAGCTAAATTTCTGGTTGATATTTTTTTACCCTTGCTGTCTAAGAACACTTACACTGTTAAAAATACCATTGCTTTTGCCTAAACTAATTACCAGTTTTACTGTCTTGAAAGCAGACTCTGTGAATTCCACTTCTCACAATTTTAAATAGATCATTTACTTACCCTCACCAAAACTTGCCTCTCCCAGACCAATTTTTGTCTTCAGAGTAGCTTCTACAAACAATCTGAGAGTCTTGCATTGGTAATTCTTTGTCACCTATGTTTTGCGATATTTACATGCACTATTTTGAATGCAATCTTTTTAATAGATTCTCTTTCCCATTCTGGGTTCGTTATGTAGATGATACTTTTATCAATTGCAATGCCCACAATATTAATGACATTTTCAGTATCATGAACTCTCTTGATAAAAATATACAATTCACCTTTGAAATTGAAAATAATAATCTTTCCCTTTTCTTGACACTCGAGTGATACGTGATATGTTTTTTCTACTTCTGTTTACCACAAACCTTTCTTAGTTAGTGTACCGCCACATCCTCGATCCTGCCATCCTCCAGCTCAAAAAATGGCTGCCTTCTATTCTTTCATTTACCTTACTTTAAAATCTGTTCTGACAATAATTTCTTACATTCTGAATTAAACTATCTCAAACCCGTGGACATGGACAGAGGCTTGAAGCTTTATACATCCACAAAAACAAATACTTTTCTTAATGTTGAATTCGTTCCCCCTCTTTTGAAATCTTGGAAAACCCTCTGTTCTCTAACTCACCTTAATTACCTGCTCTCTTATTGACTCTCTAAAACACCTCTTCTGATACCAGCTCTCTCACTGGCTCATGAAAACCACTCGTCTCAATACCACACTTTTCTATTTATACTGAGCAATTTTTTGCTTTCTCACTCTAGCACTGAGGACGGCATGTAAGCATGTCGAAACCGGTATGCTAAGATTCTTCAATTATTGGTGCTGCTTATGTTGTTTCTTAATACTTACTTGGCACCACTGCTTGAGTGATGTAATTGTGTGACAAAAGAACGGAAGATCTTATCTATGGTAAGAATAGGGTTACGTCAATTGGGGCATTTTTGCTGCGGGTGGTCAGTGCCTCCAAAGCGATTGCCTTATCTTTCCCACAGGATCAAGCCATAGCCTTAGTGGATAGCCAAACAGAAAGTACCGTAATTTCCTTCCGATAATCTGCAGATTATCAGTTAAAACTTTAAAACATGAAGGTGCGGATGATCTGTGGCATTTTATTTTGGGGAACCGTTTTTATTAACAGATGACGTTGGTCCCGAGAAACGTGACGTCACTGAAATTTTTTCCCGGGCAACCGAGATATTTAGAGGTATAAAACAACGTATTCTGCCAATGACCGGCCTGGACTGTCCAAAAATGAACTTCAGTGTGCCCAGGGAAAAGTTAACCAGATTAGTTGCTAAGATGTGAAGTAGCGCAATGACGTAGGTTGAAAAGCTCTATTTGTATACAGTCGACCCTCGTTAAACCGCCACCCTCATTCTTTGCCAGCTCGGGAAGAAAACCAATCTGTTACAATATACTGCAATGTAAAATTTCCTTGATAAACCACCCCCTCGGCTACCGCCATCCGCCATTCACTTTTGAGAACAATAGTTGATTTTCTATTGGAAAAGTGGGTTTTTAAACCGCCAAGAACGACTGAAGTGCAGGAAAAAAAAAAAAAAGAGCCGCCAGAATCTTTACTCTTTCTGATTTTGATACGTCACTGCAGGGGAAATGCAATACTCACAACAAATGTTCACTGTCTCCTTAGCTCGTTACGTCACACTCTAGGTGCCAAAAAATGCAGCTGCAAATGGAATTGCTCAAAACAAAAGTGAAATGTATGCGAATTTGCGACAAAAGCTATGATTTCCTCCCAACCATAAACGTTTTTCGACCGACTCACAAGTCTATAAAAGGCATTTTTGAGACTGAGGCAAAACAGAAGTGTTACAAAAAACTCTCGCTCAGAGGAAAAGTGTTTTTTTGTGTGTGTGTGGACTTGTTTTACAACAGTGCTTAATCTTTCTCTGTGAAAATGTCTAACACTTTTAAGTGTTCGTGAAAAAATTTTGATTTGCGAATTTAAGCAAAAACATCCTTCAGCATCTCAGCAATTAATTGCAAATCATTTTTGAGTCTTCTGGAGAAAAAAATCAGTAGAAGAGCGGTTGGAGATATTCTGAACAGCAAAGAAAAATGGGCTAATACTGAAGAATCAGTGTTGTCAATGAAAAAGATGAGAAATGGCAAACACGAAATTCTGGAGAATGCACTTATAATGTGGATAACACAAGTAAATGAAAAAAGTGGGACAGTAACTGATGAAGTGGTAAAACAACAAGCGAAATTGTTTGGAGAAAAATTTAATATTGAGAAATTTTCATATAGCAATGGATGGTTGCAAAATTTCACAAAACGGAATGGTCTCTCTCAACAGTTCCGACATGGCGAAATAGCAGGTGTGGATGTTAATGTAGTGGATGCTGGTAGGAAGAAACTTGCAGGAATTATTGAAGAATATGCCTTGAGAGATGTGTACAATATGGACGAGTCTGGTCTGTTTTTCTCAATGATGCCAAGCAAAACGATATCTAATCAATCTGAAAGAGGAGTTAAAAGAATGACAGCAAGAGTAACAACTGTTCACTGCAAGAATGCCGATGGTAGTGACAAAAGAACTTTGGAGATTATTGGAAAAGCCAAATCTCCATGATGTTTCAAGAATTTTCAAGCAGAACTTTATGTGAAATATAGATATAATAAAAAGGCTTGGATGACACAAAAAGAATTTGATGACTGGCTCGATTCCTTCAATACAGAAATGAAATGCCAAAAAAGAAAAGTTTTACTGATCTTAGATAATGCACCATGCCATAAAAAAATGGATATGAGTAACGTACACATTGAGTTTTTACCTCCGAATGTTATGGGATTGTTGCAACCAATGGATGCTGGAATAATAAAAACATTTAAAGCTCATTACAGAAGATTTCTAGTAAAAAAAGCTGTAAACGATATCAACGAAGATCGGGATATTTCAATAACATTAAAAGATGCTATTTATCTTTCCAAAAAGGCGTGGGACTGCATAAGCAAAGAAACTATACAAAATTGTTGGAAGCACACAGGCTTAATAAAAGATCAACGTGGCACTGAAAAAAAGGAGGCTCAAGAAGAATTGAAAATTGCATTGGAGGAAGCTCGTTAGAAATTTTCAATAACTATGTCAGCTGAAGATTTTATAAATGTCGATGATTTAGAACCTGTCACTGAAAATATGACAACTGATGAAATTTTAGAATTTCTAAAACTGACGTCATGTACAGACATCAAAACGGAGGATAACGAGTCTGAGATTGAAGAAATTGAGGAAAAATAAGTGACAAATAGAGAAGCCCAAGAGTGTATAGATAAACTGAGACATTATTTTGAGCAACACGATAAAACTGGCACAGAAATTATTAGTAAGGTGTTACATTTTGGAAAATGTGTAGATGCATTTCGTGTCACTAATCAAAAGCAGATGACTTTGGATGGTTTCTTTTCGAAAAATAAATAAAAGGTACGTTTATTTTATCAATCACTTTTTCAAGTTTTCTTCGTTTTGAATCAATACAGATTACATTAATGAAAATTAGTTATTATTTGAGCTATTAAAAATAAATGCATTCATGGTACCAGTTTTAAAAGGTATAATTTAAAGTCCCTTTTTAAATTGCCACCCTTGATTATCGCCAAAAATTACGTGGAACCAAAGATGACGGTTTAACAAGGGTTGATTGTACTTGTCTCGAAATATGTGAATAGCAATCAAAAGCTCTATGCAATTGTATCGAAATACGTGAACTAAATTATTACTATCGAAAGTTTGTGATGTGCATGCAGCTATTATATCGCTGTCTATGTATCTGAGCTGTCGTATCTTAGCGTGTGTTCCAAATTTTGCTTCAAATGTTGTCAAAGAGAAAACACATGAGCTATACTGCTGAGTTTAAACTCACAGTTATTAAGAAAGATAAAAAAAGTGGAAATAGAGAAGCTGGGGAACATTTTGACATAGATGAGTCAAATGTTCGACTTTGGCGCAAAAATACAGAGAAACTCCTGAATAGTGATCGAAAGAGGAGATCCTTTCGCTATGGAATTTCAGCCCGGCCTATCCTAGAAGTTCACAATTGAAATTCTGAATGAAGTTCTGAATGAGCAAAAGGTACTCCAGTATCCACGGTGAAAATTTAATTAAAATAATGAAGAATAGCCAAAGACATGAAGTTGGAAAACTTCATTCATGGTCCCACATGGTGTTACCACTTTATGAAGCGAAAAGCTTTGGTCATACGAAATCGCACCACAGTGGGGCAAACACTGCTTGACGATTGGGAATCGAAAAAAAGGGAATTTTTAAAATTTGCTCAAAACATCATTTCAACAAGTAACTTTGCCCCAAATCAAATATTCAACATGGATGAAGTCCCTCTGAGTTTTGACTGCCCTGAAAGCAGAACCGTCAATACTGTTGGTGCTAACAGTATACCAGTTTCGTCAACAGGCAATGAAAATACTTCATTTACTGTTGTTTTTTTAGCCTAAGCAGCAGGCGGGATAAAATTACTGACAATGGTAATTTTTAAAAGAAAAATGATCCCCAAAGAAAATTTTCAAAAGGGCATCGAACTGCACGCAATCAAGAAAGGGTGGATGACTGAGGACCTAATGATTTCCTGGATTGCACACAAGGGGCATGCAGCTATGGAAATATTTCCTATGGTTCTTGGTGTCTAAACTATAGACAAGAAAACTTTTGCGAAATGTCTGCAAAGTTTGTCAGAAGATGGTAAAGAGATTTAAAGAAAGAAGTTTTAGATATTGCAAGAGCTGTGGTGCATAAAAAGCACAGCGATATATCAGGTTGTAACGAAAGTTTTCCGCCAAATCTGCTTGAAAAACTAACTTCTAACTCCTTAGATAACTCTTTTTGATCTTTCGGTACCAAACCTGCACAGTGTCACGTGATGCAACAATAGTATTTAAAGCTGTACTCAATTTTCGTTGATATTCTGTAGCTGACTTTTTGCAATACAACTGGAAGTAAATGATGGTTCCAATCCTCTAGAGTGATAGTTCCATTTGACACACCTTGTACTTAATGATTACTATATTTTTTTTACAGATTTCATAACACAGTGTTATAAAGTAAGTCTCTTTCTTTCAAATGCCAAAAATCGTTTGACAAAATATGAGCAAATATGCCAACGCGAACTGTTTTCTGACGATGTTTACGGTGGCGGGAAACTTTCGTTACAGCCTAATAGATCCATCTTTACAAGATGTTATTGATATTAGTGTGTCATATGATGGTACGTGGCAGAACCGTGGGCACACACTTCATTGTGTGGACTGGGCATCATAACTGATGTTTTAAATAGCCTTGAACTTGACTTTGAAATCATGTCGAAGCATTGTGCAGAATGCACTGCAGTATCCCGAGACCTGAATAAGAATAGAGTTGAATAACGCGTTTTGGTATGAGGGTCATAAATCAGTGTAAAAAAAATAATGTTGGCTCATCAGGAAGTATGGAAGTAAGTGCTGCAGTGATATTACGGAGAAGATCAGTGAGTGCAAAATTAAGTACACTACATTACTTTCTGATGGCGATTCTAAGACATTCCATATGTTGCAGGAATTAAAAATTTATGGCTCGAGCATTATAATTCAGGGTGGCCACTCTTTCTCAAAGAAAAAATTCAAGGACATTTAAGAACTTTCAAGGATATCCTGAAACGCACAATGAGCATACATATTTTTGAGATTTTTTTGTCATTATTTCTATTTTCTTATAACCTAATTTAATCTCATGGTTTCATGAACACACATATATTGAAAATTCCTCAAAAACAGTTAATACTATATTAGGCAAGTTGGGGTGTTTAGGTTGATTATTTTTATTTTTTACCAACTATGCGAAAAATTCCAGAGCTGGGGATCGAACCCAGGACTGCCACTTAACATGCGGGTGCTCTCTGAGCTACTCTGGGATGATTTCCAGATGAAATTTCTCGCATTAGAACCGTTGGCATTTATCATCTTCTTCTGCAAACCACAGAAGGAACAGATGAAACAATTAATTCATGACAACTCCGTTATGCCGTGGAAGTTATATATGTTTTTAGGAAGTCTTTCTAAAAATATGTACACTTAATACTATTTCATAATTGTTGAGAGACAATGTAAATTGGAGCAAGTACTTTTTTAAGCAGATATTTTGATTTTGGCAAACACCATATTTTGATACCAGATATTACTTAACACATTTTTGTATGTATTATTTGATTTAATATAAATTTTTAACGAGGAGGAAAGTATAAGTGAAAGGGAATTTGCATGTTTATGTAAAAATGATATTTCTGCTTTCATAAGTAGGAACAAAACTCATGCATTTTAGATGGACATGACTTAAATTCTTTTGCACATGACTTTAATTCTCTTTTCTTGACGAAAAAAGAATTCCTATAAAATTTAAATTGAGGGAGGGGAAGGAAAGGAAACACATGCCTTTAAATATTCGCATGGAAATATGTATTCCATTAATATTAATGTGATAAAATATAATCAAGAAATTCAAAACAAGAAAACTATTTACAAACAAATTTCAGGATAATAAAAATTTCAACTGCAATTATTCAACAATTGTGATTTTTCTTTTCCTCCAGGGTAAGTGGTTTCATTATCGTAAGGGCTGGGAATAACCGATAACACAACAAAAATTCAGCAATTGGATGGTAAAAATTAAGGATATTCCAGATTTCCTTTCAAAATTCAAGGACATTCCAGACATCCATTCAAAATTTAAGCACATTCCAGGCCTTGAACTTTTTTTTTTTTTTTTTGTAAATTCAAGGACATTCCAGGTTTTCAAGGACGCGTGACCACCCTGATAATTAAGAGGAATGTATAAACCACATAGCAAAACAACTGTGGGCAGGATTAAGAAATAAAGTGAAAGAATGCTGAGGAAAAGGTATTTGCCTTGGCGGCAGGAGAACTGGAAGTCTTAAAGAAACGACAATTGTAAAACTCACTAATTTTTTCTTGAAAGCAATCAATAACATTCCATGTGTAAAAAGTATGAAGACTGCTGTATTTGCAAGCTTATATCATGCTTTGTCCACCAATACCAAAACGCAGCAAATGTCCTGAAGGTGCGACATCTTGGTGTTTCTATATGAAAGCGTTGGTAACTAACACAAAAAAAAAAATGCAAATTACAGAACATATATTGGCAAAAATATTGCCTGTGTACCAAAGGCTAGCCAGAAATAAACTATTATCAAGATGTATTTCTGGTAAAATTCAGAATACAAATGAGTCTTTGCATAGTGTCATATGGAAAAACTGTCCTAATGAGATATTTCTGTCGAAAGTCAGTGATAAATTTCATAAGTGAATTTAATATTGGATGTGTTTAGACACACTAGAAATTATAACTAAAAATGCCAATGAGATATCTGTTAGAATTATGGCCAAGTGTGATAAACACAGAATTATTCAGAATAATATAAGAAATACTAACAAGTGAGAAAAAAAAAAAAATAATAATGAGCCTATTATAAATCAAAAACATTCCAAAACTGAAGGAATCACTTACAGTTCAAGAATGGTTGGTGTTTAATGGCACAAGATCTGAAAAAGGATATGCTGCCCCAGACAAAGTGTAATAATAATAGCAGAAATATATCTACAAGTCAAGAATTAGATATAAAAACCAGTAAAAACAAGTAAATGTTAATGACAAATTGAAAAGAAATAAAGGTGTAGATAGAGATATCTGGATCGGGGCTCCCATCCAGATACCAGTCAGGACAATGTATGAACTTTATAATGAATAAATAATACTAATACGTTGAAGAAAATTAGACAAATTATAGTGTGGGTTGGGAATTGTAAAAATAAGTATGATAAAAAAATGTTAAAAGCTTCACAAGATGTTAAATTATGGCAAATAGTAAGATGAGTATTGCAGTGAGTACACAGAGGGGCAGGCTCTCCAAGGTGATTGTGAGTAAGCCTCGTGTGGTCGATACGAAGATGAGTCAAAATTATGTCAAATTTACGGTAAGGCTACGATAGCCAGTGAGTGATGGAGGGATGGATAGTATGAAGTTTGACAGCTCCACTCATTGAATCAACTTTTTTTTTATTTTATTCGATATGCCCGATTTTATCTCAGTGAAGGGGGCAGTGGACCTGCATAAGGGTTGGTAGCACACTTGGCTAAAGCATCGGCCTCTTAATTGCCTGAAATCTCAACGCAGCTATGAACATAGCAAAAAAGGATAACAAAGCTGCAATTTGTTAGATGTGTATACATTTGCTGGACTTTGGCTCTGTAACTATGCATAATAGAGTTGGATTTCAGGCTTTCCAGTGCACTTAAAGAGTCTGAGCAAATAAAAAAGTGTTTTGTTCGTACATGATATGTGTAAAAGGCTTTCATAAATTGTTAGCAATTCAGCTGTAAAAACAGAGGAGAAGGCAGGAAGTGTGTAACTGCAGGGTTGTGAATGGCTGACCTAGGCAAAGCCAACATGATTCCCAGATTTAGAGCCGCCTGTGTATATTTCTTCTTGATTTTTCTACATGTGTTTTTCATGTTGGTATATTTGTGGGTCTGTATTCTGCTAGGTGAAGCCTTTGAAGGGTTGCATATATAAAATCTGAGAAGTTGCCCAAGGTGGTTCAAGAGGAGAGTGGGCACAGACCTCAACATCTGCTAGCTGGGTTCTACTAAGGCTCCTACAAATTCTCAGGCCGAAAGGAGGAATGCAAGATGGATGATTAGAATAAAAACATTCCAGATTAGAATAAAAACATTCCAGGTGATTGTCTAAAAAGGAATGTCTCAATGGGTGTGAGGAATGAGAGAGTATGTAGTAAACATAAAGTATGTATTCAGTGATAGTTTATGATGTATGTGGGTGAGAGATGGCTCATGACAAATGATATAGAGAGACTGTACAGGCGACATCCGAAAAGCAACGGAGCAGATGCGCAGTGCAGTATGATGGACAGTGTCAAGCTTCTTTAAAACCAACTGACAAGCAGACCCATATATGCAGCAGCAGTAATCCATTTTTGAGCATATAACAGCATGGTAGATGCACAAAAGGGCATCACGTTCAGCCCCCCCAGAAGTACTTTTAAGATGTTAAGATTTTTTTTGCACTCGTTGCGGATAGAGGAGATGTGGTTAGCATATGTAAGTTTTTCGGGTATCAGGGATATCCTAGGTATTATATTTTGTTTTGTTTTGAAATTACCGCTTTAGTTTACGTTAAATGAAATAATCACTTGGAGGGCAAAGAGAGGTGAGAGGAGTATGTCGCCGAAGATGGCTACAGATAATTTTTCGTTTTGCAGAGAGGTTTGTATAGTTTTTCACGAAAGTAAAAAATGGGGGAACCTGGAAAAACTGTTTGCGTAGATGAAACTTATTTAACTAGAAGAAAATATTGCAAGGGACGTGTGTATCAATCAAACACCGTCGTAGTTTTTGGTATTTATTGTCGAGATAACAAAGAAGGAATTTTTTTTTTAAGTGGAAAGTAAGAGTAAAAAGGAACTCTGGCCATATGTAAAAAGTTTTGTTCATCCCGATACTTCTATTATATGCACTGATACTGCTCCGCAGTATAGCGGTGTAGAGAAAATTCTAAATAAAGCAGAACATAAAGTTACTAACCATTCCAAAGGGGAATTTGTTTCCGAAAAAGATCCAACGAATACAATTAACGATATATGAAAACAAGCAGTTAAAACGAATATTGAAAGTAAGAAGACCAAACAATAATCTATTTCATCTAGTATCTGAGAATTTAGAAGCAGTTTTGCCAGCTAGTGGAAGTAAGGAGGTAAAAAAGGAAATTGTAGATTTGGACGATACGGATTGGGAAGAATATAGATTTTTTTGGGGTGGGGGGTGGAAATTTTGAGTTAGATGTTTTAGGGTTTATGTGTTGGGAGCAGTTGCTTTTGACGTGTTTTTTGATAGTTTTGGAAAAGAAATTTCTGGTTTTTGCATAGTGATTGCATATTTTTGTTGTTCAGGTGGCATACGTACATGTATCCAACAGCCAAGTTTTTTTTTTCTTATTTTAAAAGAGTTCGTTTTCCTGGAAATGGGAATGTATTTGTGCAGGTAAGTAACTATTTTTTCATTTATTTTGTTGTGTAAAATGCTGTGTGTGACGTAAAAAATTTGGTGGGGGCAAAAAGCGCCAAACCACAGTTTGGCGTGAAAAAAAAAGTCGCCCAAAATAGCAGACACCCACTTACGGTATTATTTCTGTTTTTTGTCAAGATATAAACTTAAAAATTTCGTTGAGACTTTTAATTTAGAATGACCCAGATAGAGGTTGAATCAGGGTGGATCCCAGGTATGCGGCAAAATGTATGGATACAGTCTTTTCTGCAGAGATGTTGAAGGCATTTTTACTATACCAGTTTAGAATCCTATTGTGGTATTTTGAAGTTGGCACTCAATGTATTGCATATCTTTCCCCTAACAGGAGATTTGAAGGTCGTCGACATACAAGCTACCATTTACAGTTGGAGGAAGTTGTGTGAGAATATTAATTTTTATAGC
The DNA here is from genome assembly GCA_038373885.1 of Cheiracanthium punctorium. NCBI lineage: Eukaryota > Metazoa > Arthropoda > Arachnida > Araneae > Cheiracanthiidae > Cheiracanthium > Cheiracanthium punctorium. The sequence goes on from JAWZYV010012444.1 coordinate 90,773, forward strand.
AAAGAGGGTGACATTAAGAATGGAGCCTTGGGGATTATAGGGTGAACCTCTTCACCCCCGCGAAAAAAATTATCGTACAATTTTTTAAAATTATTTTTTTAATACCATTGTTTATCTCAATTCTTATTTTGCTAAAAAGCTACATTTAGCCTCTTATGCATGCACAGAATTTATGTTTAAAAAATATTTTTATCCAACTTCCTCCACCCCCTCCCCAAAACGAACCTAGTTACGAGCTTGATTTTTTCCCCCACCATATGTTCTGCGGGATATCCATTGAATGATTGTTGTAAATGAATCCTTACAGTGCTTATTTAAAATGCTTATTAAATAACCATCTTTTTGTAAAAATATTTATAATAGAAAGCACAATGTGGCAAAAAAGGCTCTATTCTGTAAGCTCATACGCACTTTTTATTAATTAATTTTAGCTTTAATTTGAGGAGATAGCAGCTAATTTTTACACATTAGGTTTCTTTAAGTGTGTACTTATGACTGCATTAAATTCGTTACATTTGGTGAGTGAGCTTCGGGGAGGTTTCCTTATGAGTAGCTATTGATTTGGCAGATTTTACTGAAGCAGCATATGATAGGCCAGATTTTGGTGTATGAGCTTCTATTATTTTACCAGCTTCGGGGTATGAAAGTCTTTGAGTGGCACGTATTGACTGGATTTCTTTTTGAAGGACCCACTTTGGACGTGATTTTGAATATGACGGATGGTCCTGTTTAAAATTAATGCATTTTGCTGGTGCATTGCAGGTATCGCTGTCATGGCCATATGTACTACAACGGGCACATGCAGGTTTGCCATGACAGGAGGTTTTAGTATGGCCGAACTTTTGACACTAGAAGCAACGAATTGGATTTGATATGTATGGTCTAACGGGACATAATAGATAGCCGGCTTTGATATGGGATGGAATTGTGGGATAGCGCATAGGCTTTCGTCTCTCAGATTTTCTAGAATTTCAGCTTCAGAGCAGTCTAAAAGTTCAGGTTCTCAAAAGACTCCTCTGGATGTATTTAGGGATGAATAGGGTGACACAGTAACAGATTTTAGTCCAAAGTTTTTTATTTTCATTATTTTTTAAGCTTGTCTATTGTTTAACACTTCCATTAGAAGGTCTCCAGATCTTATTTTTTTTACTTTTTTAACTCCACCTATATTGGCTGTGATACATTTGTGTATAAGGAATGGTGATATTTCATGAAAGTTATATAGTAGTCATAGATGACTAGCTGTGGAAAATTTTTCTCATTATTCACAGCAAAGCCAAAGCATGGGTTATAAAAACATTACAAGGCCTTTATTCTGGTTAAGGCAATTCAAAGATGATTTGGGTTCATGCTTTCAAAAAACGTCCAATGCATGGCAATAACACAACAAATTATGTCAAAATTATATTCCAGAGTCTACAAGATATATTTGACAGACTTCTGGCTTACAATTTAAACAAATCTGCTTAAACCAACCAACCAACCTAGTTTTGAAACTTAACAAACAACTTACGCAGTGTTGCCAACATTAAACATCAATATCATGTAACAAGCAGCATTAAAAAATCTTTGGTTGAAGAAGAAGTTTTTGTCTATATTGATCCCCCCCCCACCACAAGATAAAGAACCACATGATTTCTACTTCTCATCACTGGAGATAAAGCTTTTATGCTACGGTGCTCCATGAAAAACAAAACTTCAGTCAGTCCATATTGACGTCTCAGAAAATTACCAAAGAAAATACAGAGAAGAGATTCAATCTGTGAACTCAGAGGTTTGAGGAAACAATAAACACTGCATACTGTAGTTATATATCTCGAATAAATGTTTTTCCCTTGCAAGCTTACACCCCCTTTAAATCCACCTTGTTATCTCGAAAACTCGATACCTCAATTTTTTCTGGTGTCCCCTCGACTTTTGAGATATCAAGGTTTTACTGTATTACAGTAATAAGTCATTCTGCACTATGCCAGAAAGCAAATAATATGATGCTGTGGCTATCTACGAGCAATTGATGCCTATATTTGCAAAAAAAAAAAAAAAAAAAAATAAGAACCATTGTTGATCTCAGAAAAAATCATTTTCTAAGCAATGGCCCCACACAGTACAAAAATAAAAACACATTCTGGCTGGAAGTATAAGGAAATTTACCTAGAAGGTCATCATGAATTAGATCCAAGCCTCAGTGCTTGCAATTTTTGTAATATCCAGACTGTTGCTTTTGTTTATCTAGGACTGTAATGTCTGAACTGAAATAATTTAGAACTCTAATTTATTCATTCTTCATTATGTAAACAGAGGATGTTATGAGGTAAGTGACTAATTTTATAAATATGCAATAGACAACAATGTAAGTGACAACCCATTTGGCTCAGGTTGCCTGTCCTCAGCGGAGGTCAGTCAGTCTCTTACTGGGTAGTCTGTAAGCAGCATTGTAAATAAAGTATTACCCTGGATCCGTATCTTCATTATGAATTTTTGCCTAACCCATTGAGTATCAAGCAATACTACAGAGGAGGGGTTATTAATTTTGTGAGAAATCATAGTTGTGTATTTTTGTGTGGTTCTGCAGCGAGTTATTAAATCCATTTAAGTTTTTTAAGGTTTAAAATGGACCACTGTTTAAAAAATTTTCAATTGTTTTGTATTGAGTTATATGAGTTAAATCAGTGGTTCCCAACCGGGGGGTCGCGACCCCCAAGTGGGTCGTCATGCCTTTTCTCGGGGGGGGGGGGGGGGGTCGCCGAAGACCGATTATGTAGGAAATGAATGGCAAAGTATTTCCACGTTTCTATGCCATGAGGCACGCTTTCTCCCTTTTCTCTTTGTAGAGTAAAAATTCTTTTTCTCATCAGGGCGCTTGTATCAAATCTACAAAAACTGACGTCGTAAAGTGTAACTAGAAGTCTTAACCAATTTTGAAAACGTGTGCACTAAGGCAGAAGAATCGGAAATAGAAATTGCAGTTAATTTAAGGTAAGAAATTATTAACCACCTTGAAGCCCTTAAATCTGAAATTCAAAGATACATCCCAGAGCTCACAATGAACAAGAGGCGGCACTAGTGCGAAATCCATTTCACACATCTTTAGATGTCTCCGATCTTCCTGATGAAGCGCAGGACGAATTTTTGATTTTGCAAAATGACTCCTCAGCACATGGTGTATATCAAGAAATATCGTTAATTCAATGTTGGTGAGCTATGCGTCACTCATATTCGATAATTTCTAAGCTTTCGCGTCAAATGTTAGTGCCATTTGCATCCACTTACATGCGTGAAGTTGAATTTTCAACTCTTTTGCAGATTAAAACAAAAGGAAGGAATAAATTAGATGTCCAAGATGCGGTTGGCTTTGACCAATATTCAGCCAAGGATAGCATAACTTGTCAGCCAAATGCAGTCTCAGTTATCCTAATAATAATCAGTACAGAATAAAAAGATAATCATTTTTAAATCCCAAGATATATTTTTTTCATTATTCATTATTTTTTTGTCTTATTGGTCAAACATGATGGATGGAAGAGGGGGGAAGGGTCGCGAACATTTTTGAAAAAACTAAAAGGGGTCGCGATTAAAAACAGGTTGGGAACCACTGAGTTAAATGAAGCATGCTTATCATTAATTTCTGATGGTTGGACCAATATTACAGGAGGTAGTGTCATCAACTTATGTACACCTAAACCTGTTTTCTATAAGATTACTGAGGCATCAGAAAAAAAGCATACTGCAGAATACCTGTATATAAGTAATCAAGTAATTAAAATTATTAAAAAGGTTGGTAATGAAAAATTTTTTGCACTAATCACAGACAATGGAAGCAATATGAAAACTGCATCAGAAATAGTAACAGAAAAATACCTACATATAACAGTAATAGGTTGCTTTGAACATGGTTTGAATTTACTTATGAGCAATATTTTGATTCTCCAAACAATGGAAAATATTTTTAAGAAAGCAAAAAGAGTTGTAGAAAACATTAAAGGAATTCACATATTGTCTCCTGCACTTAAAATGAAGCAAAATGAAAAACTAGGTAAAAATAAAGCAACAACACTTAAGTTACCTAGCAAAACAAGATGGAATGGAGTTGTAATCATGTTCTTTGAAGAAGTTCTAGAGAATTCTTTGAAGATTTTAAATCCTATAGCCCTAGCTATCACAAAATCCAAATCAAACAATGCTCTGCTGTCAGATGTTCCTCAACTTTGGTCTAATATAGTAGATTCAATCAACATAAATTTAGCTAAACTCTCTCTTAAATTCAAAGGAAGAAAAAAAATGTTCATGTCATTTTAAAACAGAGAAAGGAGTTTTGTTGCCAAAGAGATCCATGCTGCAGCAAACTGATTGTATTCGTGCTGCAAGGGTCAATGTTTGTCAGATAATGCATTTGATTGCATAACAAAAAAAGCAGACCATCTTTTATTAGATATTGGAAAAGTCATCTCAAATGTAGCAGAATACAGAAGCTAGTCTGGTTTTTAGAGTAGAACATCGATATGGGAATCGGCATAGCATATTAAACCTACTATTTGGTAGTCTGTACTGTGCACTGCACAAGCACTAAATCCACTCAGGGACTGATTTCCGGCAGGGCAATCGAGGCAAACACCCGGACACCCAACATAGAGGAGGCTCCCAAATTATCGTTTTAAAAAATTGCACATTTTGAATTTAAACAAGAGACAGAGAAAAAGGTTTTCTTTTTAAAATAATAATTACTGTATTACTATTGTAATTACCCAATAACTTAAGTAATTTACTGTTTTTTTATGTTTACAGTTGAATTTCTCCCATTTCGAGACCCTACTCCCCCCCCCCTACACACACACACATACGAAAAACTGTCACGCAGAGGCGTGTTGTCCTCTGGTTCCTAGCTAGATCAGCGCAGCGACACAAGCTAAGTGAAGTGAAGTGAACACCTGTGAAGTGAAAAAACTGAAGTGAAGGAAAAGACGTAAAGCGAAGCAGCCAGTGAGTTGCGAGTAAACAAATCGAAAACACATGAGTAAATTATTTTGAATCGGCAATCTATAACTGTTTTGATACTTCTTTTAAAATTTAAAATGTAAAGAACATATTTATCTGGATCATCAAAGAGAAAAATACAATGTACATAAAAAGATGAGAGAAAATCCTTAGAATGTTCTCTTACAAATTTTTTGAAAAAAGACTCAAACATGGATGTGGATTTGCCATCAAGTTCGGATGCTGTTAGTGTTAACATAATAGCCAGAGATGGACTTGATTTAGAAATTAATGCTCGAAGCACTGTTAATGTCAAAGCTCTCACTGATCCCGTATCTTTAAATAAGGACGAACTGATAGATAATCAAAAAAAAAATTGTTGCTGAACCTGCATTAGTAGATACAGTTAATAATGTGGATACACATTTTGTTGCTGATCCTGTATTGTGAGACTCTGTTAGTGACAAGATGCGAGAGTATTTTAAACTTTCCTCCACCACAAAAAATAGATTTAGTTCATAAAACAAGCCTTGTAATAAATACTCAGAAAAGGGTCTTCACTGTACATCACATCTTCAGACAAAAATATAATGAAGAAACTGTCAGAAGAGAATGGTTAACTCTGTCTCCTTCTACAGGAGCACTTTTCTGCTCGGTGTGTAAATTCTCTGTGTCAATTTTAGCTCTATCATGCAGTGGTTCCACTGATTGGAAACATGCTACAGAGCACTTACAGGAGAATGAAAATTCATACCCCTACAGGGAAGCAGTCTGTACAATGTCATCTGATAAAAAAGCATCTAGTTACACTGATGTCGCTGTAGCAGAGCAGAGTTACTCAGAAAAAAAATATTGGACTGAAGTACTATGGCGAGTAGTTTCGGACAAAAAATTTTTATCAACAGGAGGTTTGCCTTTTTTAGGACAAATTGAAACTATTGCACAATGGGAACTTCCTTGGTTGCATGGAATTACTGAGTGAATATGATGCATGTCTTGCTCAGCACTTACAAAAGCATGGAAATCCTGGCAGTGGAAAAACATCCTATATTTCTTCCACTATAATCACTGAATTCATTGAACTAATGGCTAAGAAGGTATTGGATTCAATTCTTTGTAATGTGAACTCCTCTAAATACTTTTCTATCATTTTGGATTCAACCCCCGATTTATCAAATAAGAATCAACTTTGTGTCGTCATCCATGGTATGTGCTAGACTGTGTACCAGTTGAGAGCTTTTTGACATTTCTACCTATTTTTGGCCACAATTCTCTTCATATTGAAGAAAGTCTTATGGAAAAGACAACATAAAGAGTCATTGGAATTTATGGAAAAAGCAGGTTTAAATTTGAATAACATTCATGGACAAAGCTACGATAATGCCAGCAACATGGCCGGAAAATTTAATGGCCTACAAGCACAAAAAATTCAATTGCAGAATTGATACCGTGTGCAGCCCATTCCTTAAACCTTGTCGTCGTAAAAGGTGTTGAATTTAATGGGAAAATTTTTACTTTCCTGCAGGAACTCTATAATTTTTTCTCTTCTTCCACGCATCAGTGAAAATTGTTGAATGACAAGATCCATGAAATAAAATCAAAAGGTCTCACCTTAAATATCAAGGTCAGAAACTTGTTGGTGTGCAAATGCTTCGGCTACAAAATCATTAAATGAAAATTATGAAGAAATCATTGCTGTCTGAAAAATTTTATCTTCGGATAAATCCGAGTCTGTGACCACAAGACATGAAGCTAGTTCGCTATGTAAAAAAATAGAAAGAAACAGCCATATTCACAAGACCTGCGATGCAATTCTTCAGAGGGTTAATAATTTCAGAACAGTACTTCAATATTAGGGAATGCAATCCCGATCCTGCGGGATCACACAAAAATATTTGCAGGACTAGTCCGGCAGGATTAAGACCGTAATCCTGTGGGATTGAAAATGAAAAATAAATTATTTTTAGTTCAATTTCACGCCTCTTTCCTGATCAGCAATTGGGCAAAATTTTTTGCTTAAAATGAACAATAAGAAACAATGATCTTGGAAGCTCATACCCAGGGCTGGGGAGTAGCGCGCTACAAGTAGCGAAACTACAGTAGTCGCTACTTTTTTTTAGTAGTTTGTAGTGTAGCGCGCTACTTTTTTAAAAAAGTAGTTTGTAGTGTAGCGCGCTACAAAAATTAGTAGTTTGTAGCGCGTTTTGGAAGCTACTTTTGCCGCGTCATCATTTCCGGCGATTGATCTCGTGGTGCAAATTCTCTTTCTTATGACACCAAGCATAGAACTGGAACTAATGCTTGAAAGAATACCCAATCCCTTCCCCGCCCCTCCCAGGGTGTCTATGTGTGCCCCGGGATTCTATGGGGGCACACACCACACGCACATGAGTGAGGGGGGGGGGTTCCCTGCCTGAAGCCTGACCTTGTACATCTTTTTTCTTTTTATCGTTCTCAGTATTATTTGTAGACTCACCAATCTGCTATAAAGAGGACACAAAAAAGAAGGAAAGAAAATCCAAAGCTAATCATATTTAGATGGGACCTCGGAGTACTGGGTTACTTGTAGGCAAAGGCGCACCTACGGAGGGGCTATGGGGGCTAAAGCTCCCCTAAAACTGGAGAGTTAGATCTGAAAACCTTTAAAAATTGAAAAATGTCATTTATGAATTAAAACATTTTATTATTAAAATTTATCTTAACTATTTCTAAAATATTTTTTTACCAAGAAAAAAAAAGAGATGTTGGTTTTTAAGTAAATACTTACAGTCAGTGTATGAAATACAGTTAAACTATATTACAACGTCAGTGAAAAAGTCAGGTATTTATTTATGACTCTATAACGATTTACGCCGATAGTGGCCTTGTGTTCTATGGGCGTGTGATACAGAATATTTTGACATTATAAGGGAACTATTACTATAATCGAGGTCACTATAACCAAGTTCATCAATATTTGTAGTCTTAGCCCCTCCTAAACTAAAATCTTGGGTGCGCCACTGCTTCGGGACCCCCTTTACTATACCATACCAAGCATTTTAACATAGTATTTTCAGAGTCTCATTATCACACGGACGCACGGGCAATAGCCCGGAGCCCCTGAAAAATAGAGGCCTCGCAAATCTCTCGATTTATTGTATATTAAATTTATATATGCTGCAATAATAATTTTTCTTAAGCTAAATTTCCTTTATGATATCTATAGCATAATTGTGTAACAATAAAAAGGCTTCGAGACGTATATTTTCCGTTCTTGTAACTCAATGATAATGGTTTCTAAGATTAGATTAATAAAGTAGAAATTAAAGGCGTTTTTGAAAACTTATGGCCGTATGTCCTTATCATAAAATATCCATTAGTTAGCATTTATATATATTGCAGTATGCTTTGCGTTTTACTTATTAGTTTATATATATATATATATATATATATATATATATATATATATATATATATATTATGATGAAGAAAAGAAAATTTTCTGGCAGGCGGAACTTGGCGCACACATACGCTAATAATATAAATGAATTTTTAAAAAATATTAAAATCAATTTTAAATGCATACATAGTCTTGTTCTAAATGAGTATAAATACATGAGTAATTTTTAATTCAATTTTAGAATTATTTAAAAATGTTTTATTTTTATGCTGGGAAAATAGAAAACAATCAAAAATAAGTTAAATGCTTGTAATAGTACAGAGGCCCAAAATAACATCTTGCCCCGGGGCCCCATCTAAGTATGATCAGGGTCTGCATATTTTTGACCGCTATTGCGTTTTTGCAACATAAAACATTTTCAAAACTTCCAGGATTGAATTTTAAAAAATTACATACACATACTTGAGCAAGATTATATAACCAAGAGTAATTTTTATTTTAATATTTTATCCATTTGTATTATTAGCATTATGGACATTAAATCTGGGATGAGGGCCGGATTTAGGGGAGGGCAACCGAAGCTGCAGCTCCAGGTCTTCCACAAGAGAGGAGGCCCCCCCCCCACAATAGACATCTTTACATAAAATTTCCTAACGAATGTCGAACTCGGAAATCCAATCCTGGACTTCTAGGTTATGAGTTAACGGCGAACCCACTTCGCCACACTTGTCTTCGAATAAACTTGTTTGAGAAATAATTAGAGGCCACCACTCCTTTGTTGCCCCAGGGCGTCCACACCTCTAAATCCGGTACTGTCTGGGATGTTTATTTCTACAAGGCGCTCAAGTTTAGTGTGCTAGAAAATTTTCCTGGACCGTCAAAAAATTTGTAATTTTCTTTCTTCTTTAAAACATAAAATACAAGGCACTGGTACTCGGGGTAAAAAATGGCATTTCAATTTACTGTACTATGATCTAATCGTGTTCACCATCCAAAAAATGTCTCTCAGTTGATCTATTGATGGACAACAATACAACAATAACTGTTACAGAGGAAATTGTTTTATTATTATTATTATTTCAGTATATCTGAATTTTTAATCTATTTTATTGGGATATTTGGGGACGCGGGCTTTCCCCCCCCCCCCCTTATCAGTGTAATAATCTGGGAACGCCAGAGAGAAATCAGAATCAGAACAGCTTGCATTTGCATTGATGTCTCTAGACATTCTAACTGAGTCTGACTGAGAGTGTAAAAGAAAAAGTAGCTGCATTTAACTTCATACTAAGGCAAGGCCAGTTGGCAGATCCAGAGGGGGTACGTGCACTTCCCAAATGAATCAAGTTTAGACCATAAAAATTGATTTATTTTGAAAAATAATGTATGTAAGGTTTTATTTTTTGAAATATCTATTTCTGTGCATAAAAGTGAGCATTTTTTGCTTTTGAAAAGGAATTTTACATATCTTTAAATAGCATGCTTTTGTGACATCATTAATTTTCTTCTTTCTTCTTTTTTTGCACCCCTAAATACAGTGTAGTGGTCACTTGCCCACTGTTGAGTGTCCAGCATTCCGTGAACTCGATATCCTTCCAAAGCTGGAATGATATATAGTCAGTCCTCGCAATTAGCGAATGCCCCCCCCCCATCCCCTCTCACAGAATTCAGAGGAATTGTGTGAGAGGAGATTCTTGAATTCTGTGGGAAGGACTTGCAGGGGGCAATACAGCTTCGTTTTACAACTTCCTGGTTTACACCAGCCCAGGAAATTACTGAGAAAGCAATGAAAAGGAAGAAAAACTCCAATTATGCCCCTTGAACCTGAACCTATAATGAATTGTCTACTTTGTTGGTTTATCGTGGGTGGTCTAAATTCGTTCTCAAACGTGAACTGCTCACCCATTTATTGTTGTCTTTTTTCGGGGGAGTTACGTTGCGTTCAAATTTTCATTTTAACTAGGTTAATGTGACTTGTAAATATATAATTTTGTGAATAGTGTTTAAGTTTCTATATTCTATGTATGTTTAATTTTATGTTTAAATTTTATTTAATGAATACAATTACCAAAATGGTTCTAAATCAAAAAACTGAAGGTATGTTTAACTTATATGTATATTTTTTTCTCTTTCTTAAATGTAATATAAAACCAAAAATAATTGAACAGTATGTAAGATATTACAAAAATTAGTTTTATGCGTGATCCCCCCCCCCACACACACACACAAATCTCTATGAAAGTGAAAGTTTATTTTTGTAATAGTTATAGTATTTTACGATTTCAAAGAAAACAGCAACAAATAAGAATACGAGTTTTGTTTTAAAATATAAGTAACTGGATTATCTAAATACAAGTTCAATGATTTTTTGAAAATCGCCTTTTCCCAAAGGGGGACAGGGGGCAAAACGGGTATTTCACAAATTTTTAATATTGATTTCATATCTCAAATGAAAAAAACAGACATTCACAGGAACTTTGTTTGAAAATATAAAAAACAGCAAAAGCGGAAAAAAAAATTGGGTGATTCTTCGAAATTTACCTTGAGGGGGTGGGGGTCAAAATGAGTTTTTCACATATCCTTCATATCTTACAGGGAAAAAAAAAAAAAAAAAAAAAAAAAAAAAAAACAGATATTAAGATTTTTTGTTTTAAAATGTAACAAAACGGAAAACCTAAAGAAAAATTTAAGGATTTTTTAAAGATTGCCTCCCCAAGAGTCTGCACTGGGGGAGGTGGGGGGGGGGGGGGCAAAATGTTTTTACATATATATTTAGCATATCCTTTGTATTAAAATACAACAAAAAAGAATATCTAAAAAGAAATTTTAGGAAGAGGAGAGGATAGCAAGTTGGCAAAGCAAATGAAGCATAAGATTTTTATTTTAATTTTACTTTAAAATGTAATAAACAAAAACGTCTAAAAAATATTAGGATTTTTTTGTCGTCCTTATGGGGGAGAGGAGGGAGCCAAAACATGTTTTTCAAATATCCTTCATCTCTCAAAGAAAAAAAAAAGCAGATATTCTTTATTTGTTAATGAACTATTTAGATTAGTTAAAATATGTGTTAATTTTAAAAAAAGTTTTGCTATGTCACTTTCTTCAAACATTCAACTATCAATATACGTCAAAAAATAGTAAGGCTGTCTCAGCCCCCCGCCCCCCAGAATATACATTTTGTATGACAAAATTATTACATATGTAGCTCTAAACGACACATTTAGTGACGTAAGCTGTCCTCTCTTCGCAAATACATAAATCATTAGCTTTTAAAATGAAATGTCGTTAATTTAAATATACAAGTACAACGTTGTGCTCTTACCAAAACATAGGAACTAAATTAATTTGGCAAGCCGTTACGTGATCTTCCTTCTTGACACAATGACACCCTCAATTATTGAATTGTTTCTTTATACAACTAGTCCCACCAGTGGCGTATGAAGACTTCCTTCAAGGGGGGGGGGGTTTATAGACATAACTTTGTATTAAAATGCGTAATATTTAAGCTAAAAAATGAAAATTTATGGGTATTTTGTTAAAAAATCCAATTATTTTTTATTTATTTATTTGTTTTTAACTTTTTTGGTTCACATGATTTTTCTCATGCTTTCAGAGCTCACTTGCTCAATTTATTTTTATCATAGAGGTATTAAAACTGAATTAGTTTCAACAATACTTCAATAATTAGCAGTAGTTGTCAGTAGCGTATATATAGGCTTCCATTTCGAGGGGAGGGGGACGATTCGGTATTTTAAACTTTATTGTTCTAAAGTTAAAAGAAATGTTTCAAAATAGCTCCTTTTTAATAATTGCTTTACATTTCTTGAGGGGCCCGCCGCCCTCCTCAAACACTCCCCTGGTCATGGGCACCCATAGGAATTTTTCTGGGGGGGGGGGCAAATTTCAAACTTTTAACAAATTTAGTACTGTTTTTGCGATTTTTTTACATCATGAGACAGTAACCTAAATCTCTAGGGGGGGCAAGTGCCCTACCTTACCCCCCCCCTATGGGCGCCCATGCCCCTGGTAGTTGTTTATTAGTGCAATAGTTTTTTTCTAATTAAGATATCAATAGTTTTCTCTAATTAGGATATAAATATCCTTAAATATGAATGTAATGCAAACTGAATCTGCTAGCAAAATTTGTCCCCTAAAAGTAGCGAAGTAGCGACTACATTTCAAAAGTAGTGTAGCAAACTACATTTTTCAAAAAGTAGTTGTAGTTGTAGTTAGCTACATTTTTTGGAAAGTAGCGGTAGTTGTAGTTCGCTACAAAAAAAAGTAGTTTTTCCCACCACTGCTCATACCTATTGGCAGGTAGGCACCTTGTTCACCCCGAAATCCCATATTGTTATGATTTACGTACCAGAATAACACAGAAGTGCTTAAACACAAAATGCTGTATCTTTTTGGGGCAGAACCCTTGACTTGTCCTCCCCCTTTCATAAACAACCCTATGACCACCCATGCTAGTGATGTCTTTAAAAGGTGAACTTCAGTTAACCACTAAAAAATGTATGGCTCATTCAGGGTTTCACACAAATAAAAAAATCTTTTGTTAAACGCTTTTGTATTTTCCATCAAAATTAGATAAAGAAGACGAATGACACTTTACGTTGTCTTTTTTACATTCTTTTTCAGCAACTAAGGAATAAGAGTATATTATTATGAATATCATGACTATAATTTTCATATTATGTAAGGTATTGTATTAATTATGAAATAAGTATTATTATTAGACTTCATAGAGCTTATAATCTTACTTTTTCCTACTTTTCTCTATCGAAATCAATTTTTAGTTGAATGAAATATTAATCCCGTGGGATTGCGGGATCCCATGTTATCAACAAATCTCGATCCCACAAAGCGAAAAACAGTGTGGGATTGCATTCCCTATTCAGTATCCAACTATAAATCTCTTCTGTTGTTCCTATGCTTTTAAACTCCTCGTTAGAATTTGTAGATTTTGTTAGAAACATATTTGATGAATTTGAACATAAAGCTACTTTGTTAGTACAGCATAAAAACTATGCTAAGCGAAAAAACACACCTGTACATCTACATGATGGGAATGCTGCTAATGCTGAATTTGATGGACGGGATGAATTTAAAATTTCATGTTTTCATGTGCTGTGCGATATGCTAATTGTTCAGCTGAAATCCAGAATGTCTATATATGAAAATGTATCAAACAAATTTGCATGTTTATTTGATGTAGATAAACATACCGCTCATGAGAAAGCAAAACTTTTACAATCTACATATCCTGCTAATTTAGAGCCTTCATTTCCTGAGGAATTTGTACACTTTTTATCAACTGTGGAGCCAGAAGATTCTGTTGTTAACAAACTTAAAAAAATCAGGAAAATTCGTATATCAGACACCTTTGCAAATGCAGAAACGGCATTAAAACACTTTCTAACATTGCCAATTTCAAATTGCAGTGGAGAAAGATCATTTTCATTGTTAAAAAGGGTGACATTTCCTTTAAGAACTTTAATGACTAATAAAAAATTATTAATTATTCTCTGGGTCAATTTTCAAATGCTATCAATTGCAATACTATAAATTGAAGGGGAAATAACCAAAAATTTAAATTTTGATGATATAATTACTGAATTCACTACCGAAAAGTTTAGAAAAAAGATAATTAAAATGTAATTTGCAAAATCTTTTATATCATTCATATTTCTTAATTTCATTCAGGTAAGAATTTTATATTTATTTATAAGCAAAGTAAATTATAGGTCATTGTCTTTTAATTTACATTTTTTTCCCCAGGTTTAGAGTCAGTGAGTTTCTGGTTGAAGAACGGGTACTTCAGCCAGTATATGATAATGTATCAAGGGTCTGGGAGAAAAACAGTAAAAATTCAAATAAGTTGAATTTCCAGAGACATGAGATTTTCATAGTTTATTCCCTGAACACTTTTCTTCGAGCAATTTTTTTTGTGTATTCTCATTGTTTTCTCAACCAATGGTTTTGTAAGTGATTAATTCTACTAACAGACAACAGAATGCGATAGAAATCTCAAAATTGACCAAAAATGTACTTGTCGTTTCTTCCCTGAACCCTTCATATTATCCTACTAAATATTATTACTAAACTATTCCATTTCACTTTGTATTTTGATCTATAATATTCTTTTTGGTATGGCTAAAGTGTGATATGAAAGGTACAAGCAAAGGGTATAAGATAAATCAAAGCTAGGCTTCTTTTTCAGGGTGGTGTGTGTGTGTGGTGGTGGTGTGGAAGGGGGGGGGGGGGTAAACCCGTTAAAAAAAAAGTTTTACATAGGTCTGTAGCTGAAGTTAAAACTTCCCCAGCCACTACCTTCGATTCTTTTCAGCTCAAATAATGAATAATAAAGGTGATGATAGAAATTTCAATTTTCCATATGTAACTCGCCATTATTCCAAGAGGAATGACATTGTTAGTACAACCCTCAGATCTTTGTGTTAATAAGCCTTTAGAGGATAGGCCTAGAAAATTCAGGAATTAGTGGGTGACCTTCATGATTACAGATTAGTCTGGTAATTTGAAAAAATCTGATGTGAACAACACATGACTTCCTTGCAAGCCTATTAAATCAAAAACATTTTCGACGCACTTCATCTAAACTTATTTTGTTTGAGAGATAGGTTGGTTAGTTGGTGTTTAATGGCACAAGGTCCAAAAAGGACATACTGCGGCAGACAAGGAGTTAAAACCATATAATGATGTATTCAGGTAAAAGGTGTCACAAAAACTAACTAAAAGCTAAAATAAGTCACTGGAGACTGAAAGCTTATATAGTGGTAGGATAGATGGAGAACAAATTCCAAGGTCTATGGCACGGAAGGATTTAGTTGGGTAGTGGAAGTAGGCAGGCCCGGCCTTAGAAATTTGGCGACCCTAGGCAAAGTCAAAGTAGGCGGCCCTGGTCAAAATCAAGATAGGCGGCCCTGTACACATTTTCAAACATTAATGCCTCCATACACACATACGTACATATACATAAAACCATTGATACATGTATAATCGGTTCACTCATTGTGAAAAAATATTCACACACAGCGGCACACAGTTTGGAAACCTCTGATTTATACAATAATTATTATTTTTTTTTTGCTTATTTGTTTAATTTATCTTGGTTAGGACCAATATAAAATACGATTGTTAAGCTTTAGTTTAATAAAACAGTTCTTGATTCCTTTAGGACACATTAAAATAATGCAAACAAAACATAATTTTAAAAATATGAATAGAAATTATTAAATTTTAATAGTAAAAAAGAAGTATACATTTCGAAAAATAGCTAATTTACAGTTGATCGTGAATTGGCAAAAATGATTATTTGCTAGTTTGTTTTTAGGGTTTATATCAGTCAATCGTGTTAGTGTAATGGATTAGTGTAATATCAGTCAATGGAAGATCTTATAAAATTGGATCTTATAAAATAATGGAAGATCTTATAAAAATGCATCAAATTTACCGAACATAAAAGTTCTTTTACAAATACTTGCTACCCACCCGGTCACAACAAGTACAGCTGAGCATTCTTTTTCAGCACTCCGCCGCATAAAAACTTATCTAAGAAGCTCTATGACGGAAAACTGGCTAAATGGTTTGGCACTGATGCACATACACCGAAATATTCATTTCACAGCAGAAGAAGTTTTAGAGGTTTTCTCACGCAGGTTTAAAAGAAAGTTAAGTTTAAAATTCTTTTAATTTAAAGGTAAGTGTATATTATTATTCTGAAATTAGATTATTCCTTATATTTAAGGTGGTTCCTTTACAAAGTTAAAATGGTAAATAAATTTTTGATGCGAAGTTCTTTTAAGAATTTGTTTTAACAAACAAAAATTTGTTGAAAAATACACGTCTTTGGGCGTAATGGATGAAATAAGTCTTTGGACTCTTGAAATTGGTTGACCCAGGGTAAGTGCCCTGGATGCCCCGCCGATAATGCCCTGCCGAATGAGTCGTCAATTGGTGAAGACTCATTCCCAGAAATAATTTGAAGTATTGGCTTTTATATTTACTCAGTTGAAGAATCAAAAACCAAATAATGCATTAAATCTTCTTCAGAAGATTGTTTAGTGGCATATTTTATAACGGGATTTTTCGGGCCTTTTTATTTGCATTCATACATTTGTCTTTCAAGTGCTGATCACTATTATTTTTTAAATCTTCTGCATCAGAAACAAAGCCAAAATTTTCTTTAAATTCTTTATCCTCTTCGATCCCGAGGTACACATATGTGGACCTTTTTCTTTCCATTCTTAAAACGATTCTTTGGGATTTTTTCGTAGTTCTGAATAGACGTACATGTGCGTCGATGCTTTAATTTTGAATAAATGATGTTAACTAATGTGAATGTGCAAATCCTACACACTGAGGCACACATTTTATTTTTGTTTGCCGTTACACAAAAGAATATATGAATGTTAGTGAAATTTCCGAAGTCGACTTTGTTAATGTTTTTTGCTTATTTGCAAAATTCAAATAGCTGAAAAGAACATGTAGGACATCCTTTATCTTTAAAATTTTCTGGTCAATTTTCCTTTATGGATGATAACAATTTTTTATTACTGAAATTGTGATTGAGGATGAAGGTTTTATTCGAAAAATTATTTAAAAGTGCGCTTTCTACTTGTCATTTTTAAATGTAATAGGTTTTTTACTAAATAATTATGATATTGCTCTTTAATTTGACATGTGAGATTTTTGTCGGGTCTCAGGTTAAAGCGGCTAAATCTAAGAGGAAGTAGCTTGATCCAGTAAGGTGTTAAAAAAATTTACCTGAAAATGTTTTTCATGGTCACAAACTGTTTCATCATCTGCTTCATAAAAAAACTGTACAGCCGTGACAAGGCTTAGGCTAATAAATAGTAATCGTGGATGCTCAATTGCTGATCAGTACACAGGCAGCGGAAGGGGTTGTCACCCCACATACCATCACCGCTTTCAAAAGGTCAGAAAACTTTCTTTAGATGACCATTAGCGTATCATTAACAACTTTTTGAACAGGCGTTATCTATTTTGAGTATCTGTATTGCAGATGTACCGACAAAAGAAACCCCAATTAGAAAAATTGTGAAGGATACAAATTATTTCGAGATCGTTAAAGAAGTTTCTTTCAAGAATCAGTCATTAGCAACCCTAGTCAGAAACTGGGAACGGTAAAAAACATGCATTTAGATTTTTATTGAAAATTATTTGATCGGCGGCCCTAGGCGGTTGCCTAGGTTCGCCTAATGGTAAAGCCGGCCCTGGAAGTAGGTATTATCCACGTTATTCATAATGCAAAGACAAAAGTCGGTTAACAGTAGGCCTCTATTATTTGTGTTTTTGCTGCCCTAAAAGGGACTATGATTGTTCATGTCCTTCAGGAGGATAAAAGGAGGAGGAAGTTGTTGGATAAGTATTGAAAGATATTTGGCTGATGGTTTCATTAGGAGGGAGATAAATGCAGCAGATGGTAGTTAGCTGTTTTAATTTGACACGAGCGGCAACTGCTTGGACATTTGTATTCAGGACTATTATGTAGTGATAGTTATTGTTGACTAACAGGGCCACACCACCAGAGGCCCTGTCTCTGAGCTCATAGTCTTTCCGAAGGATTCTATATTTGTGGATGGCAGGATGTTTATCAGCTATGAGATAAATTTATTTAAGTGCAAAGCAGGCAGGATTGTGGTCGTAGATAAGTGTTTTAAAGTCGTCAATTTTATTCTGAAAACCGTGGCAGTTCCAAGAGAGCAGCAATGCCATAATTATGTAATGTTATGGTCATTGTGCATCTCCTTTGTAATCCCTGCAGAGATATCAGGTGGTGTTATTTTTTCATGGTGTTATTCTCCAGCCGATTGATATACAGGGAACACTGTGTACCACCCGTTTACCCAATGCCCAGGCCAAAGCAATGCGTTGAAGTTTCTCCAGTGTTTATGGAAATTCTATAATGATTTCTTTTCCAAGAACATCCCTTAATTACCAGGTTCCCCATTTCCGGAGACACTGGTCTCCACACACGGCAAACACTTGGGTAGTTTTCTGCCAATAGAAGCTGACGGCATAGGGCGACCGCAGCTTCTAAAAGGGGGCCCTCACCTCCACAGAGAAAACTACACTGACGGGAAAAAGGAAGGAGACAGCGAAGAAGAGAGGAGGGTAGAACAAAGAAAAGCGAAAGATCGCTGGGGCCCCAGGATTGTGACACCCGTAAAAACCTAAAGTAGGTCTTCCCATTGAGGGGGGGGGGGGGGGTTAGAGATAGAATACTGCAGTAATACTACGGTTTAGTAGTTGATTGCAATCAAAAAAAGAAGTGCACAGTTAGATGTTGCAACAGTTCTAAATAAAAATTTCAACATAATACAGTGAAAAGTCTTGCAGTTCGAAATACAAAATTATTTTTAATGCCAAATTTTGCAATATTTCGGCAACACTCGCCAAGGTCAATGACAAATGGCAAGATTTTGGGCATGCACCAACAATGACTGACTGCAGACATAATATATAGAAGATGTCCATAGACATAAATAGAAATTCTTTTAGGTGGGCCTGTAAATCAACTCTCCAGTAGAAGAGATGTCAAGCACCGAAGCAACAAAAAAAAGTCACTGCTGCAAATAGTGTGAAAAAAACTGTTGTTGAATATTTTGTTGCCGATGATTGCTCTAATATTATAAAAGCAGAAGCTCTTTTTGACAAATTTCCAACAGAGCACAGTATCCACACTGGACAACTTTTCAAGACTATGTTTCCGGACTCTAACATTGCTTCGAAATACAGTGTTGGTAGGACTAAGATGGCAATGATATTGTTGATGGCCGCTGAAACATCTGATCCCTTATCAGCTTGCCTTAAAGACGCTCCATTTTTGTTATCAACGGATGGTAGTAATGATGAAGGATCCGAAACTTTGTTTCCAAACATCGTGCAATATTTCAATAAAAGGAAAGGACAAGTGCTTAGCACTCTATTACATATTGCTAGCAATACAGAAGCGTCAACAGGCGAAAATATATTTTCCCTCATTAATCAAGAACTGGAACAGTTATGTATAGCCTTGAAAAACTGTGTTGCATTGGGATGTGACAATGCAAATACAAAGGAGTGGCAAAAATATATAACCGATAAGAAGTCAGATACAGTAAAACCCTGAAACAGCAATACTTAAGGGACCTGGTAAAATTATTGTTCTAGAGGTATGCATCGTTATATCGAGAAGCAATTATATGGTATTGGAATTCCACGGGGCCGCAACATTTTATCGCTATAGAGAGATTTATCGTTTTATCGCATATTGTTATAGCAAGGTTTTACTGTATATTCATTATGGGCTGCTACTGTCATCTCATACATATAGCAGCTCAAAATGCTGTTGCTAAATTGCCATATTCAATAGATGAACTCGACTGATATATACTTTTATCTGAACATGAGCACTAAGCGACAGCAATCTCTCAAATGTTTCCAAGGATTGTGTGGTATTGAGACGAGAAAAATAATTAAGCATTTGGTGACTTGTTGGTCGTCATTTGAAAAGTACAATTGAAGGCTTTTGGAGCAATGGGAACCATTTGCGAAATTCTTCAAAGATGAAAAAGAACCATCATCCAAGATACCCACAAAAAAGAAAAAGGGTAGTACAGTCAAAGAAAATTAGCCTAAGGCGCCAAATGAAAAGAAAAAAGTTCAACTTGAAGAAAATCAGTCTTTCCTTCTCAGATATCACAAGAAAAAAAGAAAGTTAAGGATGAAGAAATTCACTCGAAGATAGCAAGTCAAAAGATTCAGGTAAAAAGAAATCAGACATCTGACCAGCATCACATTGGTGATTCAAGTGAAAGTCTGAAACAGAATCATAAACATAATTTGAATAACTCTGTTGTTGGAGAATACAGAAAAAACAAAAGATTGAAAAAAATTGTGAACCTCAAAACCGTTTATGCAGAGTCTACAGTTCTCTCTATGATCCTAAGGTAAAACTGTATTGCCTATTTTTAAAAAGTGTTTTACCTATTTTTATTAGAACGAATAAATGCCTTATGACAAGTACTCCCCTTATTCTCAAACTGAGACGAATACTTTTAGAACTTCTTTCCGAAATACATGTAAGATTTTTAAAGCATACTGCTATTGCAAGTGCTAAAGATATTTTGTCTGTAGATGTTGATCATAAAGATAATAACAGGGATAGTTATACTATATTGTGTATAAGTGATTGGCAATGAAGCAAAATCATTCTTTTGTGATCCGAAATCCAAAAAAGAAATGGGTGAAGACGATATCAGAATTTTTTTTTAAAAAGGTCAAGGAATTTTACATAACATCTGTAAAGTACATCATTACAAAATTTGACTTAACAAATCCTTTATTAGAATCAGCTGAAGTAGCTGATGTGGCAATTAGGCAGTCCATACCATTTACACACCTAAGTTTTTTCTTGTCAAAGTTTCACAGTATCTTTGATGAAACCCACTTTAACATCATTGAAGCTCAGTTTCTTCGTTATCAAATTGAAAATTTCAATGATGACATATTCAACTTAGAACGCACTGATGTAGCTTGGCAGAAAATTTCACAGGTAAAACATGCCAGTGGTGAATTTAAGTTTGATTTGCTGTCAAAAATCATGAAAACCATACGGTTATACCCCATAGTAATGCTGAAGATCAAAGGATCTTCAGCATTGTAAGAAAAAATCTTATGGAATATCGTCCTAATATGTCCGGTGATACACTTTCAGATGTTTTTGTCAAAAAAGTGAGTACTTTATTAAAAAATGAAAAGTGCTACCTTTCAAAATTTTCTAAGGATCTGCTTACAAAATTAAAATCTGCAACATACAATTCCTTAAATATAATGTTTGATATGTTTTATTTGATTTTAAGTATTAATCCTGTTCATAGGGAAAGTATTTTTTTTTTTTTTTTAACATTTTCAAGAACATAATTTAAATATTGTTGTGTGTAAAAATTTTTGTGTGTATGTAATTTAGAATAACTGCTTGCTTAGTGTTCTAATTAAGGATGATCTGCAATTTTAATGTAATAAGTGTTATGTTATATTTGTACCGAGCTGAAGTCTACTGGGAAAGGGCTTAGTCTATCATGATAGTAACGTTGTAGTGATTTTAGAGTACACTTTTTGATTTCATTTGTTAGAGTGTTAGCAAAAACCTTTTATATATTTGTATTAGTACAGAATCATGATCTTTTCATATTGGTTTTAGTCAAGTGCTTTTTAGAATATACGCATTAAAAAAAAGATTGTTTCATCAACAATTTGTTTGTTTCTTTTTAATGACTTTCTTATTTGATTTTCTATAATTATATTTTGTTTAAAGAGTAAATAAATTTAAAATGGATTAGTAAGTTTTAATAATAATTTTATTATATTAACTTTAATACATGCTAGTTGCAATATTATCATTAATTTCCTTTTCTCTGGTTGTGACATTTGATTAAAGTGAGAGAGTAATGCATTAGGATGAAAAATTAAAGAATACTTCTAAAAACTATTTGAATATGTAGTTTAAAAAAAAAATTACGACTCCTGAAATGTACATAATTTGACTCCTGAAAGATTTTAAAAACTACTGAAATTTAATCACATTTTTCCTGATGTCATCTTTACAATGTTGGCATCTCTGCCGTTGATTGGAACCAAAAATCGAGATGCACAACTCGATGTTACAACAATCTTATAAATAAAATTTTAACATTCTACAACTAAAAGTTTTTGAGATATGAGAGTTAAATGCATACAAACATAAACCAAAAGTCAGCAAGCTTGGCCACTTTTGGCGTAATTTTTGAGGAAGGTTGGTTGGTTGGTGTTAATGGCACAAGGTTCAGAAAGGACATACTGCACCAGACGAGGTGTATAGATAGTAAAATTAAAGTTTTCAGGTAAAAAGGTGTTGCTTAAAATAAGTAAAGCTACAATCCACGAGGTCTAAAAACGATAAAAGCCAACTGTAGAAAGGTAAAGAGTACATAAAAATAATACAAGGACATCTGTATGGGGGTTCTCATCCAGATACCAGTCAGCCAAAACTAGATACAATGTATCAATAAAAACTACTTATCGATAAAACGACTTTGATGAAAAAACTTTGACGTATCAATAAAAAATATTGATACGTCAAAGAAATGCAAACAACTTACGGTGCGGGGTTTCCCCCAATATATCATCAAGTTTGGGATGAGAACTGTTAAAAAGCATTTGGTAAAACTTATTAAAAGCAGTGTATGAGGTCAAAACGGGACGAATGGTCAGTTGGGTATGACAATGAAGGTACTTAGGGGAACATTCACCTAACAGTAGGTGTTTATGATTTAGTTTGGTGTGATTAATCCGGTGACGTGTCAAAATAACATCATATTTGTGATAGGGAAAGGTGGACCAGTGGGTGATAGAAAGGTGTATACTTGAAGTTTGTTTTCAGTTTGGCTGTTCTAGTCGTTCATCCAGCTATTGTTTATTAGATGAGAGACACCAGATTTTATGTCATTATAAGGAAGTTGACCTGGGTAAGTGAGGGTGGCACCTCTAGCCAAAGAGTCTGCCTCCTCATTCCCAGGTATCCCAATATGGCTCGGATCCCAGCAGAAGAGTATTTCGAATCCATGATTGGTGAGCTGTGTATGCAGCTGTAGAGCCTTGGCAACATAACTATGGGTGGCATGGCCAGATGTAAGGTTTTCTAGAATGCTTAATTAATCCGAATATATAATAAAATGAGTCTTGTTCTTCTCAGAGATATCTAATATGCTCTCATAAATGGCAAGACATTCAGCCATGAAAACAGAGCAAAAATGGGGAAGAGTATAAACTGCAGGTTTGAGTACGAACACTATAAGCAAAGCCCACATGATTTGCAGATTTGAACTATCAGTATATACTTCCGTCATAATTTTGGGAAATGTTCTTGTGATGATGGAACAGCTGTTGATAGATGTGAATGTCAGTATTTTCTATTCTGAAATCTTTAAAGGGCTCCAAGTAAGATATATGTGAGGCAGTCCACGGGGGTATCTCAATAAGAGAAAAACTGAAAAGACATCAACCTCGCTTAACTGAGTGCCAGTGATGCTCCTGCAAACCCTCAGTCCAAATGGAGATGTACACGAGGGTCGGTTCTGATAAAGATGATCCAGATGATAATTTAAAAACGAATCCCACAGAGGCTGTGAGGTATGAGAAGGAATGTGATAATAAGTATTAATGGAAAGCCTGTGGCAGGTAGGAGTGAGCAATGGTTCATGACAGGTTATGTACAAACTGTATATAGGAGAGGTTCTAAATGCACCAGAACAAATACGTAGTGCAGTGTGATGCACGGTGTCAAGTTTTTTTTATAATGGACTTGCATGCTGACCCATAGACGCAACAGGCGTAGTCCATTTTTGAGCGAATGACAGCTCTGTAGATGCGTAAAAGGGAGGCCCGGTCAGCTCCCCAAGAAGTGTTCGATAATGCTTTTAAAATATTTAGATTATTCTCACATTTACTGCAGATGTAAGCAACATGTTTTGCAAACGTTAGTTTTTTGTCAAAATTTATGCCTAAAAATTTCGTACAGTCTGTGACATTCATTTTGGAATGACCTAGATACAGTTCAGGATCTGGGTGAATCCCACGTCTCCTGCAAAAGTGAATAGAAACAGTCTTTTCGGTAGATATATTAAAGTCTTTTATGTTAAACTACCTTAAAATACGGTTGACAGTGTATTGCAGTTGCCGCTCGATAAAACGCATGTCCTTGCCTTGGCAAGTGATCTGTAGGTTGTCTACATACAAACTGCCATGAACGGATGGAGGGGATGGTTTAGGATTTTATTCATTTTTATAGAAAATAAGGTAACGCTAAGAACGGACCCTTGGGGTACTCCTTCTTTTTCAATGAAGTTATTAGAAAAGGTGTCATTTATCCCTACCTTGAAATTACGAAGCGAGAGGAAATTCTTAATGAAAGATGGTAGGTTACCACGGAATCCTAAATTATGAAGATCCCGGAGGATACCATACCTCCATGTCCAGTCATAAGCCTTCTCTGCATCAATGCAGAGGTAGGTATATACTGCATTTTGTAGTGAGTTGTTTGAGATGCACTGACGTTAAGTAATTGAGACTAGATGGTTTTTCCTAAAGAAAGGATTGCGAATCTGGGGCTCAAAGTATAAAATATTATCTATTGTAGATCTGCTTCTTCGGAAACCACTCTGGAAAGGGTGTAGATAGCCCTCAGATTCTATAATATAAACTAGACGAGCATTGATTATTTTCTCCATGAGTTTACATAAGCAGCTAGTAAGGGCTATGGGATGATAGTTTTGGGGATTCGTTGTATCTTTACCCAGTTTAGGAAGGGGAATAACTATTGCATTTCTCCAAGGGGAAGGAAAAGTGTGTTCCTGACAGATTCTGTAATAGAACTGTGAAAGGATTAGCAAGGAGTCATGGGATAGTGTTTAAGCATCACATTGGTGATGCCATGAGGGCCAGGTGATGTATTTGAGGTTTGTCTTTTGAGGAAATAGTCCAGTCATTTGGTAGTTTTACCTGGAAAGTTTTCCGGGAGTTTTGAAAATGGGCAATTTTATAGATTTCGATGTGCTCTTTCCGAATTTCAACTTTGCCCCCTCGTATCTTTGCTGTTCGTGCTGCCATGTTCGAAAAATGGCACCCAAAAGCAGTTTTTTGGAAATATCTCCTTTCCGACTCATTTCACGAAAAAAACAATTACAAAAAAGGAAACTAGAGGAAATTTCCTACAATTTATGTAATTACCTTTTTTTCATAAAATCAATAGTTTTGGCATACGAGCGCTGTAAAGTGAAGTTCCGAATGCGTTTTGGCCAAAAAACATATTTCCACACCACCTTGTGAGGTAGAGTAAGCGGTGTCTTTTTTTTTTTTTTTTCTCCCCGTGGCATCCCCAGTAGGCCTAATCCACGTGCATTTAACTCAGTGAGGGGCAAACTACAGCCCGCAGGCCAAATCCGGCCCGCAGATAGAATTTTGCAGGATGTTTACTTTCATAAAGTAAAACTATTTAAATTTTCTGCTGAATGCTACAAATATTAGAAAATAACTTACGTTAAAGATAAAAAATAAAATACCTTTGTGATACAAAACAATTCATTATGATCTATTCCCTTCTTACACTACATAATTAGTTACAGTTAAAAACTTTGTGCCGTAAAATTAAAATTTTCTATCTCAAATCAGTAAAATGCTGTTGTGCCTGAGTAAATTCAGCAGAAATTTTAAATGTAGTTTTACTTTATGAGAGTTAAATTGTGATGACGTCATTCTTGAAGGCCTACTGATGACGTGAAAGCTTGGGGACGTACCAGTTGTTGGGCTTTTTATGTCTAGGAGGTGTTGGTTATATGCACGAATTGCAGTGGTAGCTGTGATAACTCGCAAGTTCCATTACAAGATAGTGATGAAGAGGAAGAATCGGAGACTATTTTCGAGCAAATGTATGATGAAATCGGGAATGAAGAAGATTGCGATGAAACTGATAATCCCATCGTGGCTGATGTGGAAGAAATTTCAGTCTGTGACATTTCAATCGGTACTAGAGACAATAAACTTGCAACTCCTGGTCCATCAAGAACAGCGAAGCGAAGGAGAATGCGCTAAATTTTAGATTAGTTAAATCGGGGTTGGGCAAACTTTTTCGGTCGCGGTCCAAAAATCGAAAAAAAAAAAAGTTTGGCGGGCCAAGATAAATTTTTCTAAAATTTTAAAAACAATATACAAGAATTACAATTTAAATATGTTAATGAGATGAATGAAATTGCTATTTCATTTTTAAAAGTTCCTTATATTGAGGTTCGAAGTGAGATGTACTCATTCCCAAGGAATGAGGCTAAATGCTCATCTGTCAGTCTACTTCTGAAAGAATTCTTTCTAAGGTTCATAGTTGAAAACACTTATTCACATATATAAGATGAAGCAAACATAGCACTGATTTTCTGAGTGTGAGATATTAAATTTGGGAAACGACAATGATTTGTAAAACTGGCATATTTAGGTGCTTGAGATGATCGCTAGATTGCAACTCAATTAATTCCAGCTGCAAATCTGACCTCACTGCTTCACAATTTATGTTGAAAGGCATGGTAAAAATATCCAATTCTGTTTGAATGGCACTGAAATCTTGAAATTTGAGTTCGAACTCAAAATGCAGTTCTTTCAAGCCATCTTCATAATTCTAAAGCTTCTATTCATTTATTGAGAGTATTGAATTTAACCATGAGGAATGAGACAAGTCGTTTTTAGCTAGCTACCCAGCAAACAGATTAGATTTTAGTTTTAAAGCTTTGAGATGGGCCCAGATATCGTCGATAAATTGATTTTTCCCTCGCATCTTGACATTACAGTTGCTCACATGACAAAGAAGATCTGTGAAAAATGCATAGTCCGAAAGCCATTCTGTATCTTCTTACATTTCGCACTACGCAGAACATTGTCTCTCATGGAAGAAAGACACAATGTCGTCTTTCAGCTGCCAAACTCGCTCAAAAACACATCCTGCAAAATTCTATCTGCGGGCCAGATAAAACCTTCCGGCGGGCTGTAGTTTGCCCATCCCTGAGTTAAATGCACGTGGATTAAGCCTACTGGAGACACCACGGAAAAAAGAAAAAAAAAACACCGCTTACTCTAGCTTACAAGGTTGTGTGGAAATACGTTTTTTTGGCCCAAACGCATTCGGAACTTCACTTTGCGGTGCTCGTACGCCAAAACTATTGATTTTACGAAAAAAAAGGTAATTACATAAATTGTAGGAAATTTTCTCTAGTTTCCTTTTTTGTAATTGTTTTTTTCGTGAAATGAGTAGGAAAGGAGATATTGCCAAAAAACTGCTTTTGGGCACCATTTTTTGAACGTGGCGGCACGAGTGGCAAAGATACGAGGGGGCAAAGTTGAAATTCGGAAAGAGCACACCGAAATCTATAAAATTGCCCATTTTCAAAACTCTCTGAAAACTTTCCAGGTAACCCCCCTTTTTTCGACCAAATGACTGGACTAAAAGCAGAGGGTAAGTTCATTGATGGTAATCGAATTGTTATATGAGAAGTGGGTTGAGGTTTTAAAATTTAAAGTATGTCTTTCGGATTGTCGTTCATACGGAAGTAAACTATTTGAGTAAGAAGTACTGCATGATGCAAGAGCGAGGGTTTGGTAGGGATATGGAAATAGGTATTGTCCCCATTATTCATAATGCAGAGGGAAAAGTCAATTATGAGTATTTCTATTTGTTGGGCTCTATTGTTAGTTTCATTACTGCCCCACTAAGGACTATGAGCACTGAAATCACCAAGAAGGATGAAAGGAGGGGGAAGTTGAAGGATAAGGTTATTCAGTAAAATTGGGTTGATTGTTTCATTTCGAGGTAGGTATATACTGCATATTGAAATGAGTTGTTTGAGATGTATAGGAGCAGCAATGACTTGTAGACTTGTGCTGATATTAAGTAATTGGTGGGGATAAGCATTGTTAATTATTAAGGCGACACCACCTGAGGCCCTATCGTTCAACTCATAGTCTTTTTGGAGGATGGTATATCTGGGGATAGTAGGGTTTTTGTTTGATTTGAGAAAAGTTTCCTGTAAAGCAAGACAGGCAGGATTATGATTTAAAAAGCAGCATTTTGAGGTCATCTTTTTTATTGATGAAACCGTGGCAGTTCCAAGAGAGCAACAATGCCATAATTAAGTGATGTTATGGGCATTGTGTGTCTTCTTAGTGGTAAGCCCTGCGGAGATATCTGGAAGTTTAGTTTTTTCTTGTTCCATTGATTCTTCATCACTAATATCGGATTCTGATGTGTCTAGACTTAAAATTGTGTCATCAATTTGTGCGGTTGTAGAGTTACTTTTCACATGCTAGATTTATTGTATTTTAGTTTGTAGAATATGTTTTACTGAGCAGTGGTCTAACTTGGGTGTAACTATTGCTTGGAATCTGTTTCTTTGGAGGGTTTTTCTGGGATATGGAGCAAGATTTATTTTGTTTGGGTGCTGTTTGTTTACTGATCGAGGTGCTGGTAAAAGAAGTACTTTTTGGTGGATCGGTCTGAGTAGCTATTCATTTGGTAGATTTTACTGCAGAAGCATAGGATAGGCCAGATTTTGGGGTGCGAGCTTCTATTATTTTACAAGCTTCAGGGTATGAAAGTCTTTCTGTGGCACATATTGACTGGATTTCTTTTTCCTGGACCCACTTTTGGCATGATTTTGAATATATGGGATGGTCCTCTGTTTACAATTAACACATTTTGCTGGTGCACTGCACGTGTCACTGTTGTGGCCAGATGCACTACAACGGGCACATGCAGGTTTGCCACGACAGGAGGTTTTAGTATTGCTGAACTTTTGACACTGGAAGCAACAAATTAGATTTGATACGAATGGTCTAACAGGACAATAGATAGCCGGCTTTGATATGGGATGGAATTGTGGGCGAATGAAATCTTAAGACTATGTATTTGGTGTTAAGAAAATTCCTATTGCGACGAATAGAGGTACGATGGACAGCGCATGTGCCTCTATCTCTCAGATTTTCTAGTATTTCGGCTTCTGAGCAGTGTAAAAGTTCAGGTTATGATATGACTGCCCTGGATGTATTTAGGTATGTATGGGGTGACACTGCTACAGATTTTAAACCAAAGTTCTTTATTTTTATTATTTTTTAAGCTTGTCTATTGCTTAATACTTCTACTAAAAGGTCTCCAGATCTTAGTTTTTTAACCTTTTTCACTTCTCCTACATTGTCGGTGAGACATTTGTGTATTAAAAATGGCGATGTTTCATTAAAGTTACCTTCAACAAAGTGGATGATGAAGAATCGAGCATTTGTATTAAAAAACTGCGAATCCATGTTTTCTTTGTTAACTGATAGCATAACATTTGTGTCAGATGATGGATTGGGAGAAGATAATTTTGAAGCCATGTTGAGTAAGAAGTGTTCGGACCCAGCCGCAACACCCACCACAGAGCCCAATAAGGGGGTGCATATATTCGCAACAGTGCTAGCTGGGTCTATCCATGCACAGTACATCCCTTAATGACGTGCCCAGCAGAACACCAATTGCTTAATCCCTAGCTGTTGAGCGAGTCAGTACCACCAGCCGATGATACACAGGGGAACGCTGTGTACCACCTGTTTTCCCGAAGCAAAAATTCTTAAAAGTAAATTTAAACTTAGTCAAAATCGGCTTTTTCATCGAAATCTGTCTCCTGAAATTTTTCGCGATCACATTGCTTCCTTATACTCTAAACAAGGAAGTAAACAGTAGATATAATAAATGAAGTAGATGAAAGAAGTATAAGAATTCATTCAAAATTATATTATTATTAAATCATTCAAAAAGTATTGCATAATTAATGCTATGGATGAAAGTAGACACATTAATTGAATCTTCTGAAGAATTAGATTCCAGGGAAGATGTTGGTGGTATCTATAATGACAAAGTTAATACTAGGTGAATGCGAACTTTTTTTTAATTATTCAACGATGTATAGTAGTGGAATGTTTATATCTTCTTTGTAACCTTGTACTTCAAATACAAAAATTTAATATGTTAAGATCGTTAAATTGAGTAATTTGGCTTTGTTATAAAGTAAACACATGAGTACACAGATGGGGGAAGGGGAATCAATCCCTCCCCCCTCACACAGGCCCATGGATTTCCATTGTGCATACAATATACTCATGTTATGAAGCTCTCTCTCTCTACAGTGAAGTTTCCTCACCCAGCATAAGGTCAGAGGCAAGGAGAGAGCTTCCTTGCTCTGTTCCCCTCCGTCTCTTTCTCTAGAATTTTTAAACATTAAGAAAAAGAGGGGGACTTTGAGGGTGACCATTGGTGAAAGCATTAGCTCATAAAGGGGGCATAAAGGGATGTATTTTTCTTAATCAATAATAGTTCTTTGTAGATATGTTCATTTTAATATAGATAGTTATATATATAATTATTGTCTGACAATGTTTGGTTCAATATGCTTTTTCAATTTGTTTTTATCTTTGTAAATTTCTTTTTTGACAAAGACTTGGGTTATTTGGAGTTTTCTTCATGATATATGTACATTTATGTATATATACGATTTCAAATCCTGGAGTCTATTGTGATACGTTTATCAACACCCAAGAGGAAAACAAGAGACTTTTACATATGTGTACTTTTTTTTTTCCTTTTTTTTTTCTTTTTTTTTTTTTTTTTTTTTTTGGGGGGGGGGGGGGGGGAATACATCCTCTTTCAGAACATTGAATTTTTAACAAATCATTTTTTGACCTGTATATATTAATACAGTGTGGTTAAATTTTTAACCTAACATTAATACTTTTCAAAGTGTAACTTATTTTCTTTAACTTTTTGTAACTTTACTGACACTAATGGCTAAGTGGGAATTGGGCTGATATGCACCTCGTATAAGCTAAGTTTGAATAAAAATTCATGGGGATGAGGGCACGTACCAAATTCTAGAGTAGAAAAGGGAAGTTTTTCTTTACTTTAGAACAAATGCTTTAGATAGAAGGATTTTTAAACCAAGTGCAGCAGTGCATGTCCACCCACTATTTAAATAAAACAACATTTTGGGAAATGACAGATGTTTTTGGATTGAGTTCCTTTTTAGCCATACGTAACAACATTTTGAGAAATTGGGTAAGACAAAGGGGTTTATTGGAGAACTTTGTTACAGATCGGACTTGGTACACAAGTTCTTTTATTTTTTTCAAGGAAGATAAATTATGATATGCTTTTTAATTTAAAAGCAAGCTGTTTCCTTGATGATGTTGGGCACTCATCAGTATCTGATATAATAGATCTATAAGCATTCCGTACTGGTGATGAAACAAAACATAGAGCACCTCCACCTCTTTTTGCTTGAGATTCCTATTGGGGGGGGGGGAAATAAGCAATATTATAAAAATCATACTTCATTGATAACACACTACAACTTCACTGATATTGTTTTTAAATGTTTACCATATGGTATGTTAAATGTTTACCATATTTAGAAAATGTCATTTCTTGACCAATCAGTGACCCTTTATGAGTGAACATTCTTTGACAGACAAGTGACAAGTATTTTAAGCTTTCTCATACAAAGAACGAATTAATACTGGAGTTAATGACAAATTTTGTGACTTAACACAAAACAATCTTGTAATTTTTCTTTTGTAGACATCCCTGTCCCTCATTTCTTGAATTTCTGGTGGACATCATGCAATAGGTTGGATTTAAAATATAAATTATTTTAAATTTTTGATTAAGAGTTTAAAGGTTGATGTTTAGAACAGAACAATAAGTTAATTGCCAAAAGGCTACTTAATTTTTTAACAGGAAAACTGTATATGTTATTAAACTATTCTAAATTGCAAAAATTTACAAAAAATATCACTTTTTGTCAATACAAACTAACTAGTTTGGAAGCTCTTTTTTTATAAACACTTACAATAATTCGAACTAACGAGTGGTTCCAAATACGCTGACATAGCTGATTTCATACCCGCCAACCACCTTAAGCCAAAAACAGGAAGATTCAGGTTGAAAAAACAGAAGATTTCACAAAAAATCTGAAGATAATTTTTTTTTAAATAAGAAATAAGAACAGAAGTCTTTTCCCCAGTGTATCACCATTTCTCATTATTTTTTTTTATATTAGTAATGTAAAGAAATAAAAAATTAAATAGTACCAGAAAAGAGCTTACACAACTTTTTTTTTTTTGTGTGAAATGAAAATAGATGGCGTATTTTCACAAGAATAAAAACAATTAAATAAATGGACATTTGACTATATTTTTAACCAAAGTATGTTGAAAAATAAGCAGATTAAGAATTTTTTTAGCTGCTTCAGTGTAGCTTTAAAGCTTTTAGTAATAGTTCATCAAAAAATTATTTTCAAGCTTTAGTTTTCAACACTAACAAATTTTCTAATGATGAATAACTGAGGGAGGAATGAAATGAAGTTCTGTCCTCTCTCGCTCTCTTTTTTTAAAACTATCGAGAAAATATATTCTTACAAAGGCTTTCACCTCACTTATACAACAGCATTGTGCTGTTAGCTGTCGAAATGATTACCTTAATAAATTATTTTGAATTAAATTTACTATTTACAAATTTTTTTTTTCTTTTTCACAATTCAATAAAATTTTTAAAAACGGAAGATTTTATCTTCTGGCAGAAGACCGGAAGATAGCTTAAAAAACTAGCTCTGGTTTTGACAGAAATCTTCTCTCAAAACCAGAAGAGTTGGCGGGTATGGATTATTCCCCATGCAAAAACCCTTAACAGGTTAAAAATTTGTGATGCAGGATTTAACTTTATAGCTATATGAATTGTAAATATGAGTCTTAAAAACAATGATATCAAATTTTGAGTTACGCCCTTCTGGGATTTTTAAAGATTTGTTTTTAATTCCATTACAGTTACTTTCGTTTTATTTTCTAAAGAAGTTTTACGCATTTAAGCAATGCTTTTAATTATGAAATACACTGTCAAATATAGCACACTTTCACTGAGTCTATATAATGTATTCAAATGAATTTATTTCAATAATTTAATTTATCTGTTGCATCACGCTATCCAAAAGGGCAAGTAAAATTTACGTAATTATTTAGTTAGTGCAGGGTAAGAAATTAGGAGGAAAAATCTAAGCGTCAATGGCACCTAACTTTTTTTTCCCGGTTGCGAAACTGTCTCGTTCAGGTGCAGTTTCGAAAACCTTACAGCAATATGTACAGCAATAATAAAGAAGATCAGGACTATTAAAATTAAGATAGTAATAAATAGTAAGTAAATATAAAATCAATTTTTATGGCTTTCCACCTATGCATCCAGAATAAAATATTATGATACATTTTACAAGAACATGGACTTTAGTTTTAGTTTAGAAGTATTTTATAAATTGTTGCTATATAACTACAATGCCTATGGTAGATAAACTTATGCAGTATACGTGTACTAGCTTCAAAATGACACCTGATCAACCACCACAGTAAGCAGGTAGTACATGTTAAAATTGTGGAAATATGTATTTGTATTCTCAGTGGGTTGAACTGAAGTTGGGAGAGGGTCTATGAAAGCTTTCAATATCACCAAGAAGAATTTATTATTTTACATAGCTATTTTATTTTACTAAAAATTATTTTTAATTAAATTACTTAAAACATTTTATTACAAACTGAACTTTATCTTAATTATTAAAATTTTTATATTTAAATAAAAAGTTTTTTTTTAATATTTTCAAATAACTAATTCAATTTATGTTTTTTTTTAATTTACATGATCTCATGAAGGAGTTTTATTTAAAAAGATAAATTTTATTAAGTTTAAACCATCAAATAACATTTTTATTCAAATAATATTTTTATTTGAATTATCCTAATTTAGGCCGGAAGTCCGAAAATTAGATTTTCCCCAAATCCAGACGTTTTGCTAATGTCACCCCCACCCCCACACACACACACAAATAAATAAATCTTCTTTCGCTTTTTCACGAAATTGCATTAATTAATTGCAGTCAATCCATGTATTGTTTTCAGTCACGAACTGCTGCACTTAACCAGCCGTTATTGCGGCACTGCAAATAAAATCCAAGATGGCGTCCTGTCCATAAACCTGTACTCTCCCGCGGTAAATAATTATATTGAATTAATGAATATTAACTACTAATCCAAGTAACTTTTACACTGCCTTATTTAAAAGGATCTCGTGCGTTCATCAATATTGGTATCAAGTATTATCATCACATCTTCCCACACCGCCGTGCTACTGCTAAAACACTCATTTGCAGAAAGAATCCAATATGGCTAACGCGAGCTCGTAGTTTCCTCTGATCAACTTCATTAATATGCATGGAGTTAAAAAACTATGGCTAAATTTCTTTAAGTTCCTCTATTTGTTTCCATTAAAAAGGGTGCGATTTAAATGATGACACATCCGCGGAAGACAAGAAAGTGGTCTTCCGTGCGTTTTTCAACCACAGAAGACTGTCTGCAGATGATCGTTCTCTTTCTGCCACGGAGCGGTGCTTACGAAAGCAAAAGTTTTTTTCACGGAAATTTACATTTATATTTTTTCAGCACATTTTGAAAAATAGTCATCTAGACAATAAAAAAAAGTCCCCAGAATTCGTAAAATATTCGTTTTTCGCGGTATTTTTGTTTAAAAAGTCGCCGGAGTCAGCCGATGCTAAAATAGTCGCTTTTTAGTCGCCTGTCTCGGGCAAAATGTTAGGCGTCAAAAATGACGACTGGTTCTTAAATCTCGGTCGTCAAAACAAAAATGACAGTTGCAAAATACGACTAACGACCGCTAATTTCGCGCCCTGAGTTAGTGTCATAGTAACCAAACTAAGTGAAATGTATATGAAAATTTTGCTTGCCCTTTTGAGTAGCGTGATGCAAAAGATAAATTAAATTATTGAAATAAATTCATTTGACCACATTATAAGTGTTTAACTAAGTTAATGATACATCTCAAAATTGTCAATTAAATTAATTAATGACTAAAATCATTTAAAATAGAAAATTACTCAAAAAATTATTGTTCATAATCGGTTTTATGTCGCTTTTTAGAAAACTAACTTCACACTATGTTTGTTTGTTTTTTTATCAGTTGATAATTTCATTTTTTTTTAGAGAACGTTTAGGTGAACTACCAATTTAAGAATTTGTGCAAAAAATTATTTTTTTAAGAAAAGTTTTGTCATATGAATTAAAATAGAATTACTATTGAACCCTCCTGAAAGAAAAAAGAAGTTTAAAATAAAATTTCCTTAAGGCTGTCGGTCTAAAAATCGAAACCTACTTCACATCCCTTGAGTAGAAACCAAATTGAACTAATTTAGTAAAGGTTCACGAGTAATTAATGAGAAAATTAATTTTGAAAATAATGACTTACACCACTTTACCTGCTGTGTTAGGGTCAGTTTTCAGACGAAAAAACCTTTACTTTAGGGGACCAACTATGAGTTGATAAACAAAGATCCCATTGTTTGGAAAAGCAATTAAATGTGTTCAAATATGTGAATTAAATAGGTACAGTTTTACCTAAAATGATCAGTACTGCTTTATGAAATTATTGATATACAGTCTTTTAGGAGGGTCATCCACTAATTACACCATGCTTCAGGAGAAGGAATTTTAAGGTGTTAAAGAGAATGACAAAATAATGGCGTAGGTAACTATGGTGTTGTAACTTTCACTAAAAACTGCCAAACATGCTTTACAGGAAAATACTAGCTAAACAGGATTTGAGGAGTCAACTGTGTCTATCGAGTGACTATTAACATAAATTAACGTCAGTTGAAAAGTAATAATATTTTTCTCACTTTTGAGACATCCCTTTAGTGCTTGGCGACAAATGCCAAAATTTTTAAATTGCAAAATATCGCTAACTATTCCATGTAGAGACATGGGATTTGTTTTATTAATCTTCTTAGGCAAAGAGCAACATTCTTCTAAATATAAAGGGTAGGAAAGGAGGGACTGTATAAAAATTAAATTTCATATTTTAATTTGCATACAACCACCATACTTGAAAGCTACTCTTAATTTGACTAACTTTTCTAGTTGAAAGTAGGTTTCGATCTTTCATGGTTTAAAAAATATCGCCTGAACATCTATTTTGAATCACGCGGTATATATGCAGGGTATCCCTAGAGGTGGTAATAGGCTTTAAATTTTTATATATTAGAGATAAGTGGGCAATGTAAATTGAAAAACTGTTCAAAAGAATGTCAAAAATAAGACTCTGCTAGGAAAAAATTCCTCTTGTACATTTACAAAAAGTTACCTTATTTAGTCTTTATATGACCCCATAAAAAAATTCCTAATTAGTAAAATGTGCCCAATAGACTAATGAGGTGATGTACCAAATTTAGTCTTTCATCATGCAACATCGAGTAATATCTTTAAAGAAAAATGATCGAGGACAATGCATGCTTTTGAATGTAAACGTTTGCCGTTCTAGTGGGGAAAAGAAAATGTTTTTTCAAAATTTCTGTACAGCACCTGAAATGAGATCATTCAATGTGATTTTTTTCCCTTTCAGTCATTGAAAATTGGTTTAAGTCAGCATTGAATTTATCTTCGTATCTCTAATACTTTTTAAGGTATAATTCTCAAATTTTGTAAGTCATCTCATTAGTGTATGGGGAACATTTTACTATTTGGTAATTGTTTTGTACAAGAGGGGGAAGGGGGATCCTAGCACACAGGGGGTCACATACAAATTTAAAAAGTGCAAGTTTTTTGAAAATTAGCGAGAGGTATTTTATCTTAACGGAGTCTTATTCCATACCTTATTTGACCATTTTTATCAATTTACACTGCCCACTTATCTTTAATACTGATAAGTGGGCAGTATTAATATGTAGTAATAATGGGCAGTAAAGAATCAAAGCTCAATACCACCTTTTTTGGACACCCTGTATAAATACACATTCAAAAATACATTACTTGCAGTGTATTACAATAGTTTTATAATAAGCATTGTGAAGAAAATTGTGACAGAAATTTTGCAACAAAAATTTGTGTTTACAAAAGCTGTACATAAAGAACTAGATGAAACAGACAATATGTATTACCATTCGATTCATATCGCCTACACATATCCAGTTTCTACCATCTTCTGCAATGGCCCACTTACTGTGATCTTCTGTAAATTTGAAAAAAATGCTTTCACTATTTCTCCTGCTTGTAACGGTCATGTTAATTGAAACAACATCAAGAACAGAGTATTCTGATTGGCAGGATGGAGGCAAAACGCCTCCACTTCCTTTTCTCCAAGTCTCCACAAGAAGATTTGCCTTCAAACCAGTAGCAATCAAATCACTATAAATGTCTAAAAAGAAAATTAAACAAATTTGGAATATTGTTAAAATAGTAAGCAAAAACAAAATGGACATATTTTTAAAAATTTTAAATATAGTATTTGATTTAACATGCTAGCAGAAGCATTTTTAATTTACACATTTCACTTGCTAACATGAGCAGGGTAATCCAACTCCTCGGTAATTGTAATTATCGTCAGTACATGTATGCATGCGTCGCTAGAGGAGAAACAAAAAATCCTCAGAAGAGAAGCGAGCATGCATTATGAGAAGGAAAATTTTCGTACCGTACAGTACCAAACTTAAATGAAAATGTTTGTGGATCAACCAGAAATGCGGAGCAGAACCAGGGTTATAAATTAAGATGTTAAAGTGAGGTGCCAATGGCACCCAACTATTTTATCTTAGCTGTCAAAACGATCTACTTAGGCATAATTTTGAAATAATTTATTGTAGTCATTTAAATATCAAATCACAGCCAAGTAATCACGAAAACTGATTAATGTTTGTTTGGTAACTATATATATATATACATTAATACTGAAATATGAAGAAATTTATAATATAACAAAGAAACTTGATTAAATAATTATTACTTGTCAAATTTTCTGGCATCAAAAATGACGACCAGGTATTATTTCATGGTTGTCAATTTTAAATTTCTGGGTGCAAAATATGACTAACGACTGCTTATTTCTAACCCTGAGCAGAACACTTTCTTTACGGAGTCACAGAGTTTTACTGATATTGCAGAGAAACTCCACGAAACTCGGAGCAGTTGGCAACCTTGTTACATGCATAATGCACATACGAGAAATCTATCTTGACAGATTGTTTACGGTATTTTACCATTTTTACTATGAATACATATATCATTTCACTCCTGCAAGCTTATTAAAATTCAGGTTCAAACTGCATGAAAACAATTTTTAAAAAAAAGGTACGAAATATTTACCATATCTATACTGATTATCCTTAGCAAAGCTGACAAAAAGTTTGTTTCCTGAACTTTTTAAAGAAGTCATCCTTGTAAATGGTTCTTTTCTCACAAATTTAGGATTATCAGTAAATAAAGTTTTTGCATTGCTATCCAATTGTGTCTTGACATCATCAGTAACTTTGTAGGCATATATATTTGGATGACTGTACAGTAACTGATTACCTAAATTAATATAAATTTATCAGAAATCATGTCACAAAAACTTATTTTCACATAATAAAAAACTCAAAAACTGATGTTTAAAGAGTAAATTAAAAACTTTGTAAAACAACACACGCAAATAAAAATACCACAGAAACAAAAAGTTACTACAAACTTTACGACTTGTGTAGATGGCAGAACCCTTTGCAGATGAGGAAGGGTAGAACTCGTGTACCAAACAGAAGGATCATTTTGTAGTACAATGGAAAACGTTTAACACGAAACTGAGGTGACTGAAATATTTTTTCATGTTAAAAGATTTGTAATAAATTGCATCGTTACTGTCCGGGCCATTAAATCGCTTCATGTTAAACGCACATCACTGTATTTATATTTATGTGTGTAACTTTACATACAAGTTTCTTCAATTAATTTCATATCTTCATACATTTTCTAGTTTTAACAAAAAGCGTTCAACTATATTTAATATCTAATAAAATGGGTTGTGGTAGCTTTTATAAAATGTTGATTTTTCACAGGGAATCTTAGATGAGATTGTTTACTAATTTGCTGGAAGGGAATGCTTTTGATTGATTTCCATGATATTACATCTCAATCATATCAGAGAGGTACTGCAAAAATTACAGCAAGTGTCAAGAAAACTTTTTTCTTCAAGGCAATGCCTGCTTACATACTGGCAATTGCACATAAGAGTTCTTGGACAATTATGGATAGGAGGTGTTTAGTCACCCACCTTATAGCCCAAATCTTGCAACAAGCAATTCCCACCTCTTTCAAACAATTATGATAGCTTTCAAAAATGTTTTCACAGCAGTGTAGAACTGCAAACAGGTAGGAACGAATATCATTCAGCAGAAGACACCAGTGAGCAGAATTTTAGAAATGAAATGGGTAAACTTGTGTTGTCATAGAAAACTATGTTGAAAAGAACTGTAAGAGTGAGCCCCTTTCAAATCTGTTTTTCTTCTTTTTATATGTTTTGTCAAAAACATGAGTTTTTTGGATTGCCTACAGATCTTAATTTTCTATTTTTGCCTGTCTATCCAATGAGGAATAGATATGTATATTTCAATAAAGGAATACAGTAGCCCTTCGCTATATTGTGCTTGTTGGGAGACAAGAAAAATGTGCGATTTATCCAGGGGCGGGATATTATTGGCAGAGGGTACGGAGAAGAATGACGAGTGATATGATGAAATTTTACTTACATTATCAAATGCACTTAAACTATAATAAAAATTAATAGTATAAGTACTGCAATAAAAGATAATCACACTTAAACAATAAACTTAGAAGTTTAATTTATCTTTTTGTGTACAAATACATATTTCATTAGCTGCTGTAAAAACTATCCAAAATTATTCTGATTTGATATTTCTCAAATAGCTTGTTTTCCAGCAAAGATCAGTAAGAGAAAATTAATAAATTCTATCTCTTTTAGGTGATTGGAGAAGTATTTTTCAAATATACTGCATGCTGTTCATGTAAAGCAACAAAGCAAAGGAGTAAAGAAAAAAAAAATTGGGAGACATAGAAAAAGCATTATATATCCGAATGTGCGATATATCGAGGGGGTACTAAACAACACATGTTTAGTAGGGTGATTTTAAAAATATGGGATGAAATTATGAATTTCCCCTATTTTTATTTTCTCATCTGCAGCAGAGGAAGTATTGCAATCACAAAAGTTTCGATATTCAAATTTTTATGGAAAAATCGATTTTGACCATCCTCACAAGTTAGTTTTTATTACCTCCGTATACGTGTATGTATCAAAAAAAATTTTTTACTGTAGAATGTTGACATTTTGTGTTTAGGACTGCATCATATCTAATTACGTATCTCTTTTTCAACTAAAATCAACTGGGCAGTTTAATTACAGTCATCCAAGTATCTTCAAGACTTACTATCTTTGTAACTAATTAAATTACTCAGAGCCAGTATGTCATTCTCGAGAGGC
The DNA here is from genome assembly GCA_038373885.1 of Cheiracanthium punctorium. NCBI lineage: Eukaryota > Metazoa > Arthropoda > Arachnida > Araneae > Cheiracanthiidae > Cheiracanthium > Cheiracanthium punctorium. The sequence continues at coordinate 131,101 of JAWZYV010012444.1, forward strand.
TCCACAGTGAAGATATTCATAATTTCACACATTTTTCTGTATTATTAGTAATGCAGGCTAACTAAAAAAGAAGATAAAAGGCCCCATAATTCTTAATGTTTGCTTTATCAGCAGAAATCTATTCATTCATGAATTTACAGCATTTATGATTTTTGGGAGACTCAAAAAAGGTTTGCAAACAGGCCACTTCAAAAAGAAAGCTGGACATGTCAATGCAGTAAAATTGACAGTTATTGTTTGAGCCATGTATGAAATCATACAAACTGTCACCAAACTTGATGACTCTGACAAAATATTTTGATACCAGGAAAAAGTTTTCCAAAACTGAATCTAGGTTGGTACTATCTACTGTATTTCGAGAGAAATTGCCCAACCTTGATCAGTAATCTGTCCAAAAGTCTTTGTCAGCCAGTGGCATTATGAAACTGCGATGTATAAATCTATCAAATTAAACCATTCAAAATGATATTATGATTTTTTTGCTGGGTGGTCAGTAAAACTTGTCTGGCGATGCACCCAGCCAAAAAGGTTTGGGGAGAACTCTGCCTTAATGTTTATTGAAGTAACAAAATACCACTTACTGATTTCATTCAATTCTTTAGTCTTAAAAGTAACACACAAAATGCTTTGTCCATTTTCTAAAGCATTCTTAGGATATTCATATTCATCAATATTAGAAAACTTGGGAATGCTGTGAATTAGCCAGAATCCAGTGTCATTATCAAATGCAACAACACCTTCAAAAATACATAAATAAATAAATAAAATAAACAAAATCAAAAATAAAATAAATAATGAAAAATAAAATAATAAAGAAATCATTCTTTTAAAATATTTAAAAAGTAAAAGCATTCAAATTTAATTATTCAAAAAGTATCATTGGTTCTAATTTCAGCTCTACCATTTACACCAGTGGGACCCAAAACTTTTTGGCAGTGTAACCCCACTAAGGATATTAAATAACATGTCGATCTAAAATTTTCAACAAAATGCAAATATTAAATGCATCTTGTTTGTACTCTTACTGTGACTGGGCCTGGTAAATTTTGATAGTCAATAAGATTTCACAATTTGAAAACCAAAATTTTACTTATCAATAATGTATTAATGTTGAAATACATTTATTTACATTTTTTTTTTTAAAACCACTGAAGTGATTCCTCCTTCAATCTTAAATGTTATTACAACTTACAGATTACATTGGCTTAGTTTAACATGGTATTAATTCAAAGGCTAGAAATAAAAAATATTTGACTGTATAGATTAAAAACAATATTTAAAGTGCACACATTTAGTAGCTTTTAAACAAAGCATTTAAGTTAATCCTTTAATCCGAATAAAGAAATTATATACATATTACATTACTGTGTTTCATTTCTTTTTCACCATTACAATTGGTCAAGACTTCATCCAGAGAATGTATGCACTCTTTATTTTCATTGACCAAGTTAATTTAAAAATCAATTTCCTAATTCTTTTAAATTACTGAAAACTTGAATTAATATTAGAAATAATGTCTTGAGAGGGGGGAAAGAACTTTTTTTAAGCTATTCTTCTTGTACAAGTGACGAGGGATTCATATACGTACACTACCTCTAATCCAGCAAATTCCTATAATCCACCATACGTTTCAGATGTAAACAAATAACTTTACACTGCAATTTTTCTTTATAGACTGAAACACTGGTGAAAGTTTTTTTGATGAAAGTGAAATGACTAGAAAAAGAAGTTCTCTGTAATACAATCAGCTAATTAATAATCATAATTAAAATAACTATTTGTTGAAAAGTCAGCCAGCATTATACAACATTGATACAAACCATCCCAAAATGATTCTGATACAGAATCAATCAAAGAAAAAATATTCCTTGACGAAGGATTAAAAATTGGTGAGAATTACATTAGTTTTCTTTCAAAACAACCTTTTATTTCTGAACAAGAAATTGCATTTTTACACAAAATAAATATGTATGTTTTATTGCTATATATATAGCATTATTTGAGTATGCTAAAATTACTTGCCTTTAATAATTAATAAGTTGAGTCAAGATTTAAAAAATACTTTATCTTAAAATTTATGATATCACCCTTTCATTTTAATATCTATTTATGCATGCTTAAGTTAATCAACTCAATCATGCATAAATAGACAACAAAATCTGCAAAAGAAAAATGTAAACGAAGACAATCATCTATAAAATCCTTTAATCTGCACAAATTTTGGGCAAAGCTTTTGCGGATTAGAGGAAGTTAACTGTATATAAATTTTAGAAACTGGCATTTTGTTTAAAATAACATTCAATATCTTTTTTACAAAGCTTACAAGAAGTATGCAAAGTAGAAAAATGTTTTAGGGCATTTTCCATGATTAAATACAACATAATATACTTTAGTAATATAAAGTACATTAAGAAATAAAATATGAAGACAATCTAAAACTAAGAACAGTATAGGATACTTTTTCTTTAAACCAATTAAATACCTTTAAATTATCTTGATTTCAGAAAAATACAATATGTAAATAAATTCACCTTTTAAATGTCCAACAGAAGATCCTGATTTCTCAGTTGGAGATTCATCATTGTAAAATAAGTAAGAAAGACCCTAAAATAATTTCAGATATTTAAAAGAACTTTTTTTAAAAGCACAGAAATTTTATGAAACATATCTAGGAAAATTGGCAATAGAGTCATTCCATAGGAATTTAAAAGCTGAAAATAAAAATGTTTTTAAATACTGCTAATAAAATTGACATTTTTTTTTTCCTTTTTTTCTTTACAGCATGTATGATTAAATTAATCGTTGAATAATCAATTAAAAAAAATTTCAGCACACCTTCAATATACATCCTACACATCTACCTTATTGTTGGTGATTCTTCAAATGTTCTCAAAATACATATTTAAAAAAGATTAAAAACAGAATGTAGCAAAAAAAATTTTAGAAAAAGGCCAAAAATTTTGTGAAGCTATACCTGCGCAAGCTTTGCACAGTTCCTGAGTGAGGTACAAGGAGCCTGCTTCATGTGTCACTCCACAGTGTGTAATAAAAAGGTTTACGTCACTTTGCGCAAATCGAATCCCTTTTCAATAACCCAGTCTCCCACAAAAAATCCATAAATAACTCCTGATTTACTGACAAATAACCCATTACAAATATTATATTGGCTACCTCTTTCTTTTTGCATGTGGGTTTATTACCTGACCAACTTCAGAGTTAAATTTTCCTCAAAAATCCCCTGAAATTTCTCCACCACACTGCTAACACTTGCATAATTACTTGCGTAATTAGAAGACATACTATAAAAGATTCAAATCCTTAAGATAAACCCCAAATAAGAAATCAAAAGATCACAATACCTTCTCACAATCGGAATAACAAACGGTCACAGTACTACTAGCAAGTTTGAAGCAGAAATGAGAGCTCACACGCCCACACACATTTTCTCAGCAACCAGTGCAGCTCTTGGACTCTCATTGATTGGCCGAAGGGGTTGCCACTAGAGATGAGACGGGCTCAGCCCGAGCCCGGGCCCGACTCGGGCTCTGTAATTCACGATTGCGTTCGGGCTCGGGCTCGTGAAAAATTTCTTTGTTGAACATACTCCTTGAAACAGATTTTAAAAAGTGATTCATGGGATAAATAGACGTACTTATTTCAAAAAATAGCGGTACGGGGGACTAGAGGGTGTGTTAAGCTCCAAAATTTATTGTATCCTCTTAATGAAGTAGTTAATTTTATTTGTCTTTAGCTGAAATTTCGGGCTCGGGCTCCAACTTTAATAATATTGCTCGGGCTCGGGCGGGCTCGGATTAAAAGTCTTCGGGCTCGGGCTTCAAAAAATGAGCCCGAACTCATCTCTAGTTGCCACAAATAGCTTCCCTGCAATGTCGCCAAACCAACACGACAGGGTTACCCAGAGCTCATTCTAAGTGGGGTCAGCAGGGCACCGCACCCCGATGTCCTTTCTGTAAAAAAATTCTGGCCGTTGCCTTTGGATTCACGTTAGTGCCCCCCTGATAAAAAACTAGACACTCTCTTTTGCCCGCAATGTTCTTTTTTTTTTAATCTCCACGGAATTTCCTTAGCCCATTTATTTGTTCAACTCTTATTTGATTGCTCACACATAACATGCTGGCGATACTTGACAAATGAAAGGGAGGAATTTGCGCAACCTTTATGGTAATAGATTTTCCCGCTCTCTGTCCCTCTACTGGAAGCGTGCAGGAGGCCCCAGGCCCTGTCGGGGTAGTAGCGTGCATTTAACAGTATAAATTTCGGTATTAAAATTTCAAGGAACCAAATATCAAATTAATATTTCTGAAAAATTCACTAAAATGAAATCGTAAATTTTATTTTTGTATTCAGACATAGTAATGTAGTTGATTTGAAATTTATTTTAAATATATTTAGCTTTACAGGAAAGCATTCAATAACTTAATTTGCTTACTATAACTGAATTTTCCTTTATACAGTGTTCATCCTAGGCGTTTTTCGAAGGGCCCTGCGCCCTGCCCGCCCTTTAAAGCAAAAAATCCCGCCCTACTTGCCCTTTCAAAAAAAATCGCCGCCCTTTTGCCACCCAAAAACTGCGCCCTGCCTGCCGCTCTTCTAGCCCCGATTTCATTCATGGCGCCATCCTCTCCCCTCTGTTTACATTTATTGCGTTGCGGCATCTCTTTCCTCTTTGTTGACATTAGTTAGCACCTTCACAGATTCTAGTGCTGAGTCTAGATTGATTTGGCAGGGCGCAGCGCTCGGCGGCTCTTTTATAGTCTTTTTAGTGCCCAGCTGCACAATTTCTCTTCTTTCTGCCCCCCCCCCCTCCTTTTAAATTTTTGTTATTCTTAGTGAACAATCACTACTTTTTTTTTTTCCTACATACCATTTGCGTCCCATCACGAAAATACATTAAATAAAACGGCCCCTTCACAGAAACAGTCTATGAAATCGGATCTTTTCCACAAGTGTAATTTATTAAAATGCCTTTTTCAAATATTCTATTCTTTCAGATCAAAACACTGTTAATGCCTTTTTCACTGTCTGTTTTCATTTGCGCGAGCGAGTACCCCGAAAAGGCCCCTAGAGTGTTTTGTTTTTGCTGACTCAAGTGAGAAGCCCGATCGCAGGGCAGAACTACGTCTACGTGGGCATTTCAGTTGGGAGTTGGGGGAAGAAAATACGGTTGGGAAATTCAAAATTTTATAGTTATCTAAATATTTCTGATTCCATTTGTCAATCCTCAAATATCGGTAGTTACGTTTGATAAATATGTAGTTGCAAGTTATCAAACAATCATTATTCCAGTGTTCGTCGCCAGCTGTTGCTCTTCTCGATGTTTTTAATAGTTTTGCACACTAACAAGTTTATTTTTTATTTCCTCCCCTAAACGATTTCCTCTTTTTAATCGGCTTTCTTAGTACATATTATTCTTAATGTATAACAGTTATTTACTAATCATATATAATTACAGATGATACAGAAAGTATGCCTTAGCAAAACGACGTTTTGCGATTCGAAAATTCTGCGTGATTTGTTTGTTATGGCAAGCCTAGACAAGGGATATCTCTTGTCTAGGCTTGGCGGGGGGGGGGCTTGGTTGGATGACTTTTTAAGGAGTTCTAACTTGTATTGACTTTACATCTGGATGAAACCGACCAAAACTCCAGACCGACAGTCGCGCGGCCGGGGCCCGAACGTGGGAACTTCAACACTTCAGCCATCAACCATGTTCAGTGGCTTTATCCACTCAAATCGGTCTGAAAATCGAGCGATTTCCGAATACAGCAATTGAAACACATTATGCTTTTGCCAAATTAAGAGCATAATAATGATCTTTTGCTATTGCAGTGTAGCGTCAGGGTTATTGGCTCCCGGTGCGGTCCTTCAGTTTGCCGCCCCATTCTTTTTTAAGTTTCAGCATTCTGCCCCCCATTTCGGCCTTTTAGTTTTCCACCATATTATTTTTAGGCATCCTGCCGGCCACCATCTTTGTTTTTACCTTGCCGCCCGGGCGGACCCACTCCACTTTATTACGCAACAGTTTTAATTGTACTAAAGTGGAGTAACTGCAGAATTTAGTAAATCAGACTATTGACATGATTTGGTATTCTAACTATTCATATTATGTATCTTCCGATTTTTAAAAAGTTCTCAACATTTTAATGAATGAAGCAAAAAAATAAAATAAATAAAAGCAATAGAAAGCTAGTTATGGGAAAGAATGTCTTAAGAAAACAAATTGTGTCTTAAGTTATTCATAAAACTAACTGTCATCAATTTAAGCTTATTTTCAGTTTTTAAAAACTAAAAAACAAAAAAATTCGAAGTTTTTTTAATATGTAATTTGTTTCAGTACTTTTGACAACAGGATGTTAATTATTTTTATTATTTTAAGCTGATTAAAAACATTTGATAGTTAAAATATTTAATACTTTTTATATTTTAAAAGTATTAAAGCAAGGACGAAAATTTAGTGTTTTTAAAAACTTTTTAAGTATGCTACAAAAAATTAAAAATAAAGCTATGAAAAATAAATTATTTAAAATATAAACTTAAAATAAAATTATTTAAATTAATCCTCTTTTCTACAGGATATGATTTCACACATTTGGACAATTCTGTGAGTTAAAAAAAAATATTTATTTTAAACCTGCTAAAATCTTACATGTAGTAATTATTTTTATTTATTTTAAAGAATAGTGCTTTTTAAAAAACTTATATTCACTTTTCATGAATGAGCAAACATTAAATTAGAAGTGAAAGAGAAGAACAAATATATTTCAGTAATTTGATTTCATATGGTGTACATTCCAACCATTGGATGCAATACAAAATTTGCATGAATGTCATTTATTCTAGTAATCTTCTGTGTTCAGAATTCAATTTTCCCAATTTCTATAGTTATCAATTGATGGATGAGTTAAATTGTTTGATCCAATTTTAAATGTCTAATAGTAATAAGGGTAACTGAAAATCTTTACTTGGTACTCATTCAATAATTATTGTGAACAAAAGAATTTAAATTCTGATTTATATTATTAAATTTTATTATTTCTATTACATGCTGAACACATCTATCCTAATCCACTTACACTGACAGTCCTTTTCTGTTTAAAAGTTTGTACCAATATAGGTAAAACATCCTATATGAATGTGATCCAGTAATTGTGGTCCAGTAGTGATAGTGTCATAAAATTGAAGAACATAAATTAGCAGTCCCTCTGCCTTCCCCTACTGTCTAACAAATCCTGTCTGGCTAAAAATTTCTGAAACCTTCTTCAATAAATGTACTATTCTTATAAATAATAAACATGTAAGTTATGTAATTTCGAGCAAAAAAAAAAAAAAAAAAAAAAGCAGAAAATTCAAAATGACTTTTATTAAAACTTCATTTTTTTTTTAAAAATCAAAAACTTCTAGTTATCTACAGATTTAATTCACATATTTATGTCATGCTTAGAGCAAAATATTATCAACAAATCCTTTTTCCTATTTCGCTTACACTTACTTCTACAGGATATTTTTTCCAAAAGATCAGGGGAAAAAAACTAAGACAAATTGGAAAAAATCTAACTATGCATTCTAGTCAGAACACATATTACAACTCTACATGTTAAAGTTTCGGGAATCAGATAGTTTCAAACCAGTGTCTATATATGTTAGCTACCTGTACATTCTTGTGGAACCCCAATGTGCCTTTTTTAAGAACAGGGTGCCCTTTTTGAAATTTCCCCCCGTCGACCCTTTTTTTCTAGAGTCAACACTATTCTAATCACCTCCTCTTGTAAGTTAACCATTTTTTTATGCCTGTATAGCTATACATGAAAAATTTTAAGTGCCAATTATTTTATATGTAGACTCCTCACCCCCCCCCATCCCCCTCAAAAAAAAAAAAAAAAAAAAAAAAACTTTAGATACGATAAATGCAGGTTTAATATGAAAAAGCATTGTATTGTTGGCTGACCTTTTTTCTGAAAAAGTAAATGGCAATATTCGCTTAGTATATACAGGCACGTATCCAGAAAACAGTTTAGAGGGGGGGGGGGGGGGTCCAAACGGTAAAAAAGGTTGAATTTTTCACAAAAAGACTATCATTTTCATTATAGTAACAAAAATTAAATTTTCGGGGGGGTCCTGGACCCCCCTAAATGCGTTCTTGAGTATCTATATATATATATTCATATAGTGCCTCTTTATATTCTGACGTGACCTTGAAAGCTTAAATTGCCCTTTTTTAAGGACTAGCACCCTGCCCCTTTTTCATCCTAGGATGATCTCTGCTTTATAGACTTTTAATGGTTGGTAAATTTTTAAAAAAAAAAAATTAAGACTTATTTTTTAAAATAGTTTCATTACTTTATGAACAAGTATCATGTAAGAAAAGCATTACAATCAAGAAAAAATTTAACTTTGAGATTTCAAGGTATTTGCACATTTTGGGGTCTTCTAAGTTTATTTGTTATATTTAACGTGATGTTATGTGTGTGTCTGTATGAGTGAACCAACGATTTCTTATACTAGGGTAGACGGCACATTCCGTAGCGTTTCGTCTGCTAACTAGGAGCCAACATATATCACGTGCTTTATGCTGTTTAGGGTGATACCTTGGACCGCTCATCTTTTTCCTTTATTTTGTTTGCCATATAATCAATTTTATCGCAGTTTTCCTCAATAATTTTTAATAATAATAATAGCAATGTCTTTCTTTTTATCACAGGCTATACATGTTTATGAAACTGAGACTGTACACGAAAAAAGAATATAAAAATCAATTATTTTAAAAGGCTAATTAAAGTAAATAGTGTCACAGAATTAAATACACTTTGCTGCTAATAATACATGCTTTTAAACTCACCCACAGAGGAAATTTCCCTATACAACATGACAAACTTTCCTAATAATTCAATAGAAGTATTAAAATGACAAAAATACTAAAAATAAAATAATAGATCGTACAATTTTAACTTACCTGTGAAAGGTTACAGATCTTCTTTAACAAAACTTTCTTTGCATCCATATATACTGTGCCAAAAAACAATTTTTTCTTAAAATTTATAAAATAAATTAGAGCAGCTGCCTTTCGTCCTATACAAATGAGTGTGAGCTATTTCCTTAGTTTTAGAATTCCAGCATAAGTCACGTGACACTTATATCAGAACTGGTTGGGGTTGGCGAAACGGTTTCTACCCTATTATACCTTGCTGGAGTGAACACGATAGCTCCTAGATGGTGCTTTGTATTGAACAAATTGAGTACATTTATATATATTGTAGATCACTCTAGCATGACCAGTATTGATTCTGGTATGTGTAGGACTTATAGGGTGTTTTTTTTTTTTTTTTTTTTTTTTTTTTAAATAGCGCTACAAAATAGAATTCTTTTACAATATGGCCTATGAACAGAAATTCTTAAGTGTACTAGTTGACAGTTTGTTCACAGAGTTGCAAAAAATAATTCTTATATATTACAACCTATAAACGCAAATCATCATCAAGTGTGCTCGTATCCAATTGGTGCATTAAGGTAATATCAAATTGGGTAGTAATTATAGGTTATTGTTACACAACCTGTATAGATTTTAGTGTGTCTAAAGCTTATAGTTTTGGCAGAGTTATAAAACATAATTCTTATACATTATGCAAATTCTTGAAAGTACCCAAGTCTCTATAGAGTGCATTTAAGCTCAAATTAGGTATGCATATTATAAGTCACTGTCTTACATAGTGCATAGTATAGGTAAAAATTATCAGCTGTCACTCGCCACGTGGCGATTAAATGTCCAGATGTGGCGATTAAAAAAAAAGAAATGCCATGGGTTGTCACTTGAGTCGCCATTCTCCCACTGATGTATGTTTCAGTAATATTTATGTTGAAATTCAGAATTTTTAAAATAACGGGAAAGTTTAATTTAAGGGATACGTCACACGATCGTGATGGCCGCTGATATAGAATGTGTATGGAGCAGTGTTAACCCTTTAAGGCACAGTGATCCCGCTCTGGGAACACCAAACTCTGACGTTTTGACTGCTGCCCGTCACGAAGAATAGATTTGATTTCTATAAAAATAGTTGCGGGTGACATAGCTCCACGAGAATCTTTTACTTTTTAGCACGTCATTTCCCGTAAAAAAATGGTCACGATTATTTTTAACAGCACTGCCATCTGCTGAAAAATGAAAGAATGCAACAGCTGAATAGATTGCCTAATGCTGAAAAAAGGGCAGCCGTTGCCATCGCTCGACTTAACTACCAGTAAGGTGGCGGACGATTGAAACGTTCATCGTGTGCCACAGATCTACAGACCGATTTTTAATGCAGCTGGCTGTGCCGGGCACAGCCAGCTGTCGTCAAAAAAAGGGTCTCTAGATCTGTGGCACGCGATGAACGTTTCGATCGACCGCCACCTTGCTGGTAGTTAAGTCGAGCGATGGCAATGGCTGCCCTTTTTTCAGCATTGGTGAAGGGTTGCGCCTCAAAGGGTTAACCACACTTTGGATGGCAGGTCAAGTTTCAAAAAAGTTGAGTGCAGTCACTCCAATTTTTTTTAATGAAATATTGGAACTAAGTTTTCACCACAGCAGTAATTTTAAATTTGCCGGATTTATTTTTTATTGTGAAATTTAATTAATTTTACAGTAAAGTATTTCATATAATTACTTATTTATGTTTGAGGAATCCTTAGGAAAGGATTAATATGCAAAAATATTTTTAACGGCAACTTTTTTTTTTTTTTTTTTCAAGACAAAATTTGTCTTACATAATTCTATTACACTATACTCCAGTTCAACTTAACCTGACAGTGCGTGGAAAGGTACGAGTGCCTTATTGTGCCGTTTGTCAAGTATTCGTGCGCCCTTTCTGGTCTTCCTCTTTTGTACTCTTTGACTAATTGCCCTATTTGGCGATCTATCGCCCGTCCTTCTTACTAATGCTGCTCTAGTACGTACGCGTGTGGGAGTATTTACTCAGAAAGGAACGGCATTCCTTCAACCACCCCTTCTTGATCTTCCCCGTGAAAGGTACGAGGAGGCCAGAATTGTTCTGAGAAATGTCTTCCCTTTTTCAAAGGAAAAATTGTGACTGGGAGGCGTGTTCTTACGGGTTAATATGCATATTCTTTTTTAAATATAAAATAGTTTAAACAATTGCTATTTTTTTCGGCGTTTTCTATTGCAGTGCAAGTCCAGTCAAAAAAGAAAGTGAGAAAGAAAAACAAAGAACATAAGAAAATCCTCTAATTTAAATGACTGGATTGTGAAACTCTGAATGCTTTTTCCTTTCTTTCCCCGAAATGTGGCAATATTGAAACAGGCATCTTCTGCATCGATGTGCCAGTAAAATATGCTTCTCAAGACAAATAAGGCGTTCAAAGGACTGCATTGTGCTGAGAAAAGAAAAATTAAAAGGAATTGAGAATGGTCGACCCTGCCCCTATCTCACTAAGATGAAAAGGCAGTGTTCTGGTAACTAAATTACGTGCATCATAAATTAGACTTTAAAACACATATGGGCAACCTCCGGCCCGCGGGCGGAAGGGGCGGGCTTTTGATCCGGCCAGCGGAACATATCAGAACACTTATAAACCATTGAAAATCTCATATAAATCACAATTATACGGCCCGCGACTTCGCTAACACCCTAAAATCTGGCCCGAAACTTACCAAAGATTGCCCATACCTGGTTAAAATTTTAAAAGAAGTTTATTTAATCTTCTAGGGCATTATTTTTCACATTATCAAAATACTATTAAACGTGTGCTCAGGATTTTCATAGGTGCTGGTCATTCTTTTTAAATTTTGAAACCCAGTCGAACTTGCTCGCTCTCATCGTTATAAAAACACAACGGTAATTTTTTTAATTCTTTGCCAGTGTTGTTTCTCAAAACAGATCTTCACATACCAACTGACTGCATTCAAAGACAGCAGGATGAGAAATAACGCTGGGCACTGAAGAGAATCTTCATTGTATCTTTGCAAACGATGGGAGTGAACAGGTTAATCCTGATATCCCCTTCTCATCGTTTTACATATACAACTCAGGGGCCGATCCAGAAATTTTTTGTAGGATCCCATTTTTGTGAATTTTCATGCCAATTTTTAATAAGTCAGTTTTTTAATTAAAATAATTGATAAAACAGATTAAAATACAGGGTAAAATGCGAATGAAGGGCCGTTTCAATTGATTGTGTTGTGAAAGGGCCGCAAAACGGACCCAGTTTTCGTCTGCACCGACCCCCTACACTGCTTGAACTTTTTTGTTCCTTTCAAAGATGATCATAGGGCTCTTACATTTTTCAACGCCCCGAGTTTAAAGTTACCCCCGAAGTTAAAACTAACCCCGAGTAGATGTCACTGTCGGCAACGGGGGAGGGGAGTCACGGAACGGTGACTATTTTAAAAGAAGAATTATCTTCTGTAAAATGACTACGAAGGATGGGTGGGAAGGGGTAAAGAAAAGGGCCTGATTAACGTACGGGCCAACTGGGCCACGGCCCAGGGCCGTTTTTTTTGTTTTAATGTTTTAATTAAAAAATTTACAAATATTTCATAAAATATTATTTCATGAAAATTCAGTTTAGTTTTTTTGTCTTATAAACATAGTAAAACAACAATGAATGTGTTTTAGTCCTGATTTATATGTTTATGTAATATAATGTAAGGCATCAAAATTTAAAAAAAAAATTGTAATAATTAAAAGGAAGGGATAGGGCCCGAATGCAGAGCCTTATTATAACAAGGGCAAATCGGGACTTTGCTCAGGGCCTCCGGTTTGAAAGGGACCCAAATTTCAAATGTTGTTATGAAATATTCTTTTTTATGTCAACATTTTATGTAAAAGAAAACAAATTTCATGGATGGGGGCCCCCAAATTTATTAATGCCCGGGCCCCTGTTGGTGATAATCGGGCCCTGTCCTTAGGCGAAGCCCGCAGTGTTTAACTCCCAAGCAAGCTTGGTTCTCATTTTATCGACCCACTCAAGGGATGAAAGGCTGAGTCAACCTGGCCCAGCCCGGGATTTGAATCCCGGGCATGTGGCATGGATCCACAGTGCAAAAACCGTTACAACACTGGGCTTCCCCCATTCTCCTTAGGAGCAACCCTAGGCGTGCGTATATGGTGTGGAAAATGGGGGTAAGAGTTTATTGTTGTTTATGATATTTTTATTGTATGGCCATCAAAAGGGCCTTTTTTATTAAAAAAAAAAAAGAAAAAAAAAGAATTAAAAACTTTCTACACGGCTAAGGTTATCGTCTGAAGAATCGGAAGTGTCGGTGCCGCCAACTGTAAAAACTACAGGTTCGACAATATTTTCCGTAAGGGCATCCAGTTCCCATATTTGGGTTTCTATTTTTTTTACATGATTGGCACTATTCCTCCAAGCATCGTTACTGGCTCTATTGATACCTTCAAGTATCAATTTTGTCACTTCGTCCGTTTTAAATGTTCGGTTTTCAGCAGCAACATAACCTTTTATCTGACTCCAAATCAACTCAATAGGATTGAGTTCACAGTGATAAGGAGGTAAGCGAAGGACAGTGTGGCCTTGGTCAGCTGCTACTTTGTCTATGCGATATGTTCCGTAATTCTTACGGACATCATTTACTAATTGCAGAAGTTCTGCCTTCAACATATCGCAACTCCACGAAATGTTTTTGGTTGTCAACTAAGCTTGAATGTCGGCTTTCCGTGTAGATGTTGATGAAATACTTTCAACCAACACGCTGTCGCTGTGGTATGAAGCATTATCCATCACAATCACGCTATTCGGCTTAATGTTGGGGAGTAATTTGTTAATGAACCAGTCTTCATAATACTCTCCATTCATTTCACCGTGGTAATCGCCTTTCTTTTTGGAAGCTAAGAAAACATCACAAGCACCAGCTATAAAACCATCTTCATTTCCAGCATGAACAAGGATATTTCGGGACCCTTTTCGGGATGGAGCTTTTAAACCCAGTGAGAGCCCGGCCAAAAACGCCTGCTTCGCTGACTTAACAGTGGAATCGACCCACACATTTGTTTTTGTGTGGCCAAAATTCACCCAAGTTTCGTCGGTGTATACGATGGATCGATTTTCTGTGCAAAAACGTTTGATTTCTCGCAAATAGCGATGACGCCAACACTGAATGTCATCGCGTTCTATGAGCACAGACTCCCGTTTTCGTTTCGCATAAACGAAACCCAAATCCATCATTATGTGTCTTATTGTGCTCAGGCTGACATCTGGCAAATCATTATCTTCATTAACTGCAACAAAAACTTTTTGTATGGTAGGAATTTCATTCCTAAAAAAAATTCGTGCAGTTTTCTCCGTATGGCAGATAATGTAAATTCGTCGTGATTTTTAACTCGGGTATGCATCCCAACTCTTCGTGGGCGTTTTTTTTCCTGGAGTTGAAAATTTCCCTTTCTCTTTCAACTCAGCTTTCATCCTGTATACACTGGAAGGAGAAACACCAGTGTAAGACGAAACAATATCTATGATATCGTTTTCAGATTTTTCGGGATGCTCCTTACGTAACTTGCAGAAAACATTCATGACAATAACCTTAGCGGAACTTCTAAGCAGTTTTCCAGCCTTATGCGGTTGGAACGTAATATAATCATCCGATACAGGGGCAGTAGCCGTTATTACGGACGTACGAAAGCGGAGATAAGGAAGAAAAGAAGTCAAGAACGGAGAATGTAATGGATTTTCCCATTCTGGCGTGGGGGAGGGTTGCTACGATCTTCGCTCCTTAAAAATTCCGCCAAAACTTGCTTTGACGCTATTGGATAGCAAAGCATTGACAAAATAAACACATTTTCATTTAAATAAAGGCGAAATATTAAATTATTTAGCACGCTTTCATTATATAAACATGTTTTTTCCCCTTACCGGCGAATTTAACATAAATAGTAGTACATATACGGACGAACTATATTGTAAGGTCGGAAGGACACAAGGCATAGCCTTCCCCGTACTATCAGGTTAAGCTGAACTGGAGTATAATTCAAGATCAGATTTTAATTTTGTCAATAGCCCTAGTGGATAAAATGCCAATCATGATCCCGAAACAGTTAATTGTTATTATCATTGTTCCTAGTGTTTAATACTGAGTTCTGAAGTTTTATTAAACAGATGAAATTTTTTAGAGAACTCCAGCGACACAGAAAATTTTACTTAAAAAAATACATAGATTGGTAATGGGGGAAATTTACCTCTTTATTGGAATAGAAGTTTTCCATTGTTTTTTCTAACATTGAACCACCAGATGTGATATTTTTATCCGATAGCTTCCAAGATGATGAGCCTGGAGCAGTAATATATGCATAGGCTCGGCCTTTACTAACATTTTCATCTGAATGGTCTTCAATCTTGGGAAGTTTATAATTGACATACCTGCACAGTAAAAAATATTTTAACAAAAAAGTAGGAAAATATTTTCAAGTACAAAAAATTAAATATTTCTGAAGAATCCTTAAATAATTAAATTTGTGAGATAGGTCCAAGACATATTTAATCAAATCCTTTTATGAAAAATGATCTTTAAATAAATGAATCTTATGAAAACCGGCCTGTAAACAGACACTTTGCATTGTAAACTGCATACCTTCATAAATGTGTTTTCCCTTACAATCTGAACTCCTTTCATTTCACCTCACAATCTCGAAAACTGAAATTTTTTCAATGTCCCTTCGACTTTGAGATATTGAGGTTATGCTGTACAACACTATTATATTAAACTTGCTTATAACAGGAATAAAACTGCTTCACAGAGCAAAAGAGTTTTTAATTCGGTGACATACTACAGCCACAGATCAAAACACAGGGAAAATCATGTCTTCCTAGCATAGGCGTAGAGTTATATGGGCCCATGGGGCTCAAGCCCCCCTAATAAATTATGAGTTGGGGCTGAGCCCACCCAATAATTTACGTTAAATTAAAAAAAATGCATTTGACTCAATTTTTACAATTTAAAGAAAAAGAATTTCTCTCAAGTTATAGAAAAAAAAAAAAAAAAAAAAACTTTTCTTTTATTCATAAAAATTTTCTTCTGATTTCGTTTTCGATGAATATTTGAGATTCATTCTGACTAGTGTGTGTCACTATCCGTAAAATAAGCCAATTTAAAATACATATATAAACAAACTTTTTATTGCAAAATTAAGTAAAATAAATATTTTATAGAATGAATTAATATTTAAGAAAACTTTTTAGTTTTAGAATTTTAAATTTTATTTTAAAGTGAAATTTGAAAAAAAACTTTCTTTTTCTCTTATATTTCTGCTAAAATTTCAAAAGTTTTTCACTTTCACTTTTAATATTAAATCATTCTATAGATACTGACGCCAGCTATAACTAATACAAAGTTCTGTGAAGATACGAATCATAGAAATATTGTTATCGTACGGATAGTTCAGAAAAAAAAAAGTGTTTTGAGAAAACGCAGTTTAAAGTTACCTTACTGTGTTCAAATATAAAACATTCATAAAATGTTTTTATGTTTATCACCGGTTCTAGTTGGAATAATTGCATAAAATTGGGGTCAAAATGCTGAGATATAATTGAGCTCTCAAATAAAATTAAAATTGAAAATATCGATTTTTTTAATCCTTATCCTCCTAAGACCCCTTAAAAATTGGGAGATATACAAGCCCGGAAAAATCTATTGCCCGATATGCCGGGGGCATGTAAAATTCTCAACAAGTATGTATTTTTTTTAGCCATATGTGCCTGATCGGGCATGTAAAAAATTGATCAAAAGTGATTCATAAAATAGTTTTAATATGCTGGTTCATATATCATACGGATTTGGTTTGTGGTTGCAACATTTCCTTTCAATGCAAACAGTCTGAATAATGTAAATTTTATAGAGCAATAAAATGTAGTAATTTTCGGGCTTGTAAATTTTTGTTCGGGCATGTATTATTTTAGGCTACATGTCCGACTGGGCATGTAAATGTTTGGAGATTTTTTTCTGCCTCTGTACAGGCTTTAATCAGGTTTGCCACTCAATTTCTGAAAAAAAAAATTCCCTGACTTTTCCAGGTTTTCCAGACCATCATGCGATAAAAATCCAGACAATTTTTTATGTTTATAATGCCAACTTTGCATACATTCTTTAATATTTTTAGCTTCCTAAAGTAAGGTTAAACGTTGTTTGTTTACAAACACTGATTTTCCAGTCCAAATTACATGATTTTCCAGGTTTTGGGCCAAAATTTGCAATTTTCCCTGACTTCTCTCTGAACTTTTTTGCCAAAATGAAATTCCCACACTTTTCCATTCTTTCCCTGTTCTCCCTGACTAGTGGCGACCCTGTTTAATTCTTATCTGTTAGAGATAAGTATAGGCAATATAAATTGGGAAAATGTGCCAAATAAGGTCGGAAAAATTCTCCGTTAAGAAAAAATTCCTCTCGTTTATTTTCAAAAAGTTACTCTTTTTAAATTTTTATACGACCCCGTAATTCCCTATTAGTAAAATGTGTCTCGTACACTCATAAGGTGATGTACCAAATCTGAGCCTTTCATCATACGATGTCGCAGAGATATCTTTAAAGAAAGAGGATCGGGGACTATCAAGTAAAAGTTTATTTCTAGAGTGGAAAAAAAGATTTTCTGTCGTAATTTCTGTACGACCTTTGAAATGCGATTATTCGACGCATTTCAGTCTTAAAATGTTATTATTTTGAAGCTAATAAATTCGATTAATGAGTTTAGACTGGGATTTAAATCGTGATTTATAAACGAGCTGAGCCATAAATCGCGATTTTTGCGATATTGGCTCTCTAAAGTGATGTCATTTACTTATTTAGGCCAAGAATTTTAGGTTCGGCCACCAGAAACCGCAAATGCCTGCAAATTAAGCTTAATTCGCACTTTTGATTCTTATATGCTCTCAAAAATTGTCTCTGAACGTAATATTTGTCTAGCCGAGAAACAAACCTTACAGTGAAAGTACTCTGTTTCAGACATTAAAGATTGCTTTTCAGATGTCTTTAAATTAAATTAGATTAAATTGCCAAAGGCTATTTTATTATTACAGATATATGTATGTATATATATATATATATATATATATATATATATACATACATACACACACACGCGTACATTATATGTGAGGCTCGAGCCCCCCCAATAATTCTGGAATCTTTAAGCCTATGCTTCCTAGCATATATCCATAATTTAGTACTAGTTCAAGTACACATACACAACGCAGTTAATAAACAAAAACATCTTACTCCTCTAAATGGGGTTGTCGATCGTATTCAACGGTGCAGGGAGAGGGGTCTGAGTCATGAAGTATTGCAACGTACACTGTACTTCTTACAGCTCCTACTTAGTACTGAGTATGCACTATTCAGTAATCATCGTTTTGTAAATTTATATTCTAGAAAAATAATAATTTTGAGTCTTAATCTTAAATCATCTAACTAAAATTAAACCTTTTTTTTTTTTTTTTAATTCACTCATCTTGCTGCAGTATTATCTTTTAACAATAAATTTCAAAACTAATTTTGTCTTGATCTCCATACTGCAGAACATCTTTTCTGCATAGGTATGCTCTGATAAACAATAATCTTGTTTCATCCATAGAAGAGCAAAATTTAGTTACATTTTTCCCTTCTTTTTTTTTTTATTCAACCCTTTGCAGCAGTATTAAATTTTAAAATTAAATTTTTTTAGTTATTTTTCTCTTTATCTCCATACTATAGAACATCTTTACCGCATAAGTAGGTTCTGATTTACAGTATTTTTGCCTTCACCATATAAAAGCAAATTTTACTATTTTTCTTTGGAAATTCAACCCCTTGTGGCAGCATTAAATTTTTAATTTAAATTCTTTGGTAATTTTTTCCTTTACCTTCACATTATAGAACATTTTTTCCACATAGGTAGGTTTTGAAATTAAAGAAAAAAAAAAAAAAAAAAAATCGATCCACCCTAGTATATGTGTGAAAAATTCTACCTTTTGGGCCCCCTTGAAATTTTTTTCTTGTTACTTCCCTGAACTACAGTAAGTATTCAATATTTAAGTGACCAGCGCTCATGCTGGCTTCTTACATAAGTGAGTCCCAGGGACTCAAAAATAGTTATTGCAACCTGATCCTCCTTTACCTTTGTGACATATAAAGCGATACATTTCCTGCTCTATTAAATCTAATCATTTCAGCCTGTATAGTGAGAAAGCTTTTGAGAAAAATGCAACTCACTATTAAATAAATCATATGAAGTTTCCAGTTCTCTGCCTAGAGCATTTGCCGTGGCTTGTTTAGACTTGCCCAGACATGACTATTTACTAAGTCACCTATATAGACTGGGGCTGAGATATATACAGATTAGATATTTGCCTGCTTTGCAAAAATGGCATGCCTGTGACTGGAGAGCACTTCAGCAAATGTTCTAAGCCCATTAACTCCCAGTGTCCTATTTTCAGGACGATCGTTAAATTTGTTGGTTTTAAAAATATGTAAGCATTAATTTATTTTCCTATTTGAATTTCTCCAATAATAAAACTGATTTCCACAAAAAACTCAGCTATGGCAAAGTAAACTGCAAATCTTTCTCTGTTTTATTCAGATTTTTAGAGAAAGAAATACATTCTTCATATTCTGCTAATGTCGGAAATTTATTCAACATTTCTGGCATCAATATATATCGGAGAATGCGCTGGGGGGGAGGGAATCGGGCATTAATGGGTTAATTCTTTACCTTTTTATGCCATTAACAAAGCCTTTGGTGATTGTTTTTATCACTTTTTTTGTATTGGGCAGTTCATCAACTTTTGAGCAAGAGGTCGGAGACAGGCATAGGATTGAAAAAAAAGTATTCGTTACTTTTAGACCTTTGCTAAATTTTGTAGGCTGTTTGTTAGAGCATGAAAAACAATGAAAATACCCGTTTGATGCAGGGAACTAAGAGTTTAGTTTACAAGTACATCTATGTTCTTACGAAAGCAGATACCAGGAATTTTGTATTTGAAAGAAAATAGTTTCTTTTTGGAAACTACAGTTTAAAAGAATTAGGCAAAATAAATAATTAATGCACTTTCATTTTTTTTTTTTTTTTTTTGTGTGTGTGTGTGTCAAAATTTGAAATTAATACTAAAACCATAAACATTACAAACAATTTTTGGTGCTGTAAAGGAAAGCAGGAGAAAGAACATTATTCAGTGCAGGGGTATAGTCAGAAATTTTTCATGGGCGGGGGGAGGGGGGGTTACGACTACTGAAACTCACATATATGAATGCTTGTGTGGGATAAGGGACTGAAGAATACACATTTCTATGGCAAAAAATTCCTCATGGGGGGGTTATGACCCCCCCATGAGGAATCATATATTATAATAACTGGAGGCCCTTTATCAGTGGCATAAAGATAATCCTAATGCACAAGATAAAAGATTATTTAAAGAAGGACCTCCAGTTATAATTCTTTTTGTATACACAAAAAGTTCAGGTAATCATTATAAACAAAAGTCTTTAAAATACTTATTTACTGAAATGCATAATGTGAAAAATAGCCATATACCATGCCTTGCTTCAAACTTTCATTCAGACACCACGGTCACATTTCTTTTCTTCATTCAAATTCCAGCTTAAAACTGTGCCCCTTGAGTATGACAAACTGGCATTTAATATGGATGATGCAACTTCTCATTTATAGCAAATTTACATTTCTTTTTCTTAAAATATACCAGAATCATGCTTTTATTTTTTTTTTCTTTTATGCTACACTGTAAAAAGAAAACAATAGTCGGGATAAAGTCGTACGTACAGGCTGATGGCACTGTCGATCCAGATAGCAACGGCCAAAAAGTTTTAACTAGATTACAGCAGGTAATGTTACCCAAAGGTAAACTAAATGAATGACAAGGAAAAACATGCTTTAAGGTGATATCTGCACATAGAAGATGAAGCTGCAAAGTCTTATGTATGGAAAAATCTATTGGATTCATATCTATAGCCATGGGCACCCATAGGAATTTTTCTGAGTGGGGGGGGGGGGGCAAACTCAAAATTTTTTCTAGAGGGGGTCAAATTTCAAACTTTTAACAAATTTAGTTAAGGTTTTGCCATTTGTATACATGAGACATTAACTTAAAACTCTTATAAAGGGAGTTAAAACGCTTATAAGGGGGGGCAACATTGCCCCCCCCCTTATAAGCGCTCATGTCTATAGCATAAACAATTATGATTATTTTGTCATTTTATTTCCACCATCTAGCAACTGACACTAACATGATGTACTATAATAATTTGCCTTTCCTGAAGTTTTGAAATTTGTTACTACCAATATTTTAAATATTTCATTGAAATTTGAAAGGCAGGTTTTTCCAAAAATAATTGTATCTTCTAATACATTGGCCAAACAATATCAAAATTTCAGAAAAGGCAAATAATGGATCATGATTATGTCAATAGCTAGACACATTAGAAAAAAAACTGACAAAATATTAATGACAGTACAGTGGATACTACAAGTAATAAGTTTTTACCATAGGAATTAAGAATGAGCGACTTCATTTTGACAGACAGATATCACCTTGAGACATTATTAAATAATTTCTTCTCTTCTATAAGTTTTGATTTAAGTTCTGAGCAAAATGGATTTGGTCAGCAGCATAGGGCAGTTTTCCAAATGAAGTTGAAATGAAGAGAATTTTCAAATCCTACAACTTTAAGAAAGCAGGAATTGAAGCAGATGAAAATTAGGTCTACCTTGTGGCACCTTCACAAAAATACAATTGAATAAAACAGCCCTTCCTTACAGGGCTCGATGCTAATGACTTTTTTATTCATTTTACGGCACCTTCACAAAATTATAATCTATTAAAATGACCCTTTCATAAAATTATAATCTGTTAAAACAACCTTTGAATGACATTTTACCTTGCAATTAAATTTGATGCACTTTCTTTTTCAGTAACTTTTGCAAAAATTGGTGTGAAAATTCAGAAAAATAGATGTTGAAATTCACAAAAACAAGACCCTGGAAATGACTGCTGGATCAACTACTACCTTAATTGATTTGGCATTTTACGCTACACATTTTCTTTTCCTAATTATTTTAACAAAACAGCAAGCTTTTATAAAAATTGGTATGAAAATCTACAAAAATAAACAGTTTACACAAAATGGAACCCTGAAAAAGGCAAATCGTGGAAATATTATGAGTTTTAAAATGGATAACAGTAAAACATCCATTTTTAGAGTATTAGATTGCATAAAGAAAGGTGGTTATATTTTTTTGTTTTGTTTTGTTTTTTGGTATTCATACCCAACAATGTGATATTATACTTTTTGTTGCTGCTATTATCAAATATAACTATTTGTAAACCAAATCCATGCAACTAATTATTCCCCTATGCACATCACTCCTGTGCTAATTTACTTAATTATGAATGTACAAGAATTTTTTTTTAATAAAATTGTTTTCCACCAAATACAGGAAAACGATTTCAATACGTAAGAGTAACTATATTCAAATTCGGTGAATTTATTGCATACCGTTTCGAACTTCTGACAAGAAACTGACAAAATATCAACCCTTACAACTATATGATTTTTTTTTCTTATATATTGAAAACACTAATAATTTAAATTAACAAAATAATTTCCTACAATAAATATAAATCTCATGATTCCATGAACGAAAGGTTTAAACATATTACTTTCAAACATTTCCTGTAGATTTTTTACACAATATTTAAAAAAAAAAAAAAAAAACGGAATTCATTTCAATTATTCCCCTTACTATAATGCTCTTGTACTATACTACAAATGATATTTACATACCAGTCAACATCTTTATTTCTTTCATCTCTACAAGAAATCTGGCGAGACAGTCTAAAATGGAATAAGGATAAAAGCAAAACAAAAAAGTAACGCTGTTTAACAAACATAACGAATTAATGTTTAACAGTATTTGCTAACAAAGCTTTAGTGTTTATGAGCGGATCTTTGAGATCGAACACTCGCGCTGATTTATCTAAGTAGAAATTAATGAAAAATAAAAATGATGCAACTTATCTTCAAACGGCAGCGAATTCGCCATTTATAGTCATTAGCAAATTTACCAAAAATAAACATTCTCGTTTCATTGTTTTCAATTCCTCCTCATTATCAAAAAAAGTGCGCATCAGTCGCAGAATTCCAGAGCCCCAAAGAAATGGAACTTCGAACCAATCAGAGCTTTGACAGTATGAATGATGTCATTCTTCGCAAACTCCGCCTTAAAGTAGACAGCCCAGTAGGTAGCCCAGAAAAGCAGATGATTCTCCTGCTTCTGGGCTGTGGAAACCGCTGTCTTACAGGCTTTCGATTAGAGCTGAAACAAACCGCATGTATTCGGTACTAAGATACGGATAATCACTCAGACTCGAAGTAACGAATTGCTACTTTGCTGTTGATATCGTTATCGTTACTCCTTACTCGATCCGAAGCTGTTTCGGATCGAGCAGCTTCGAACTTCGAATACAGACTGGCAGGCGAGGCGAACAAGGGGGAAACGGGTTCCAGTAATCGGGTACTAATATGTTCTGTATTTGTTACTGGATATCGGATCGCGGTTTCAAGGGGGAAAATGACTTTTGAGTGTGCATTTCGGATCGACCAGGTTCGAACTTCGAATACAAGACTGCCGGAGGGAGAAAATGAATTTTGGTTCATGATTTCGGTATTTGAGTAATAGTATGTTCCGTTCCGTTACTAGATACCGGAAGTATTATGGATTCTCGCTGTTTGAAGGGAAAAATCAGTTTCGGTATTTGAGTAGTAGTATGTTCTGGTTGCAATTCGTTTGTGCCGAGCCGAATGGTATCGTTTTGATAAGTTTTGGAAGAATCCGTATGTTTCGTTACAGTTATGGAGATGGATATACTATCTGCTGCTCTATTGATATGGGTCGTACAATGGGGGGATAGGATCCGGTGTATAGTATGTTCTTATACGCAGTTGAACTTGTTTTTGCGGAGGGGGGGGGTTCTTATAATTGTAGAGGAGCAATACATATAAGAGAAGCATGTTAGTAAGGGGTGCTAATTTCGGGCTTTCTAACATTTTAGTACTAAATAGTGGTGCAATCAGAATTCTTTTATTCAGGGTGGTTTCGAAGCAGGATTGCGAACTTAACTTTTTCTTTTTTTTAGCTAGAATCGAAATATGAGTA
The DNA here is from genome assembly GCA_038373885.1 of Cheiracanthium punctorium. Classification (NCBI taxonomy): domain Eukaryota; kingdom Metazoa; phylum Arthropoda; class Arachnida; order Araneae; family Cheiracanthiidae; genus Cheiracanthium; species Cheiracanthium punctorium. The sequence goes on from JAWZYV010012444.1 coordinate 155,262, forward strand.
ATAAATAACAAATTATTTAAATACACCTTTTAAAAAAATATATTTTTATAAAGTAAACGAATTCACACATTTTTATTATTTGAAATATTATTTGGAACTAAAAAAAATATTTAGCATGGAAACCTAAACACATTTTTTAAGTAATTGTTTAAAAAATATATAAAAAATTGGGAGCTACCCGGGATTTCTATGCCCACTCCTGCGTAAGCCACTGGTATTAAAATAATTCAATAAAGTTCAGTATGTTTCTAAAATGTCGGCGTTTAGGGGGCCATCTGCCCTATTTTATGGTACATTTTATTCCATGAACTCATGGAATACGCATAGTCCGGTGCAACCATTCTTTCTGTATGAAAGGAGTGATAATTTTTGTTTAAAGAATGCTCTCATATATGCACCCACAGAAGGGGCTAACCCCTTTCATCCCAAAAGTGCAGAAATAGAACTGGAAATATCTTAAAAATAGATCATTCTCACTGAATTAAAAAATTTTAATTTAAAATATGGTAATTTTTAATTTACTTCGAAAAATCGTCCAGCAAAAGAAGTTTTTGATATGAATTAAGAACACACAAATAATAAAGATATTATGCTTATAGAGACGAAAAGTAGTTGATATCATACTGAGATCCCCTGCCCTGTGAATTTAATATATGTGGCCCAATCCCTGGATCTCAGTATTCGAGATCCCGCTCCCAGAAAAAACACGAGTCACAAGCTTTCCTTTACACTTTTTATGATAAGAATGAACAGGTTAAACCAGCGTTCAGAATTTTAAAAAGGGGGGGTTGAGAAAAAAAAAAGAATGGCATATGTCTTTGGAAGATTTCTATGTGCACTCCGTAATTCGGATAATTTAGCATTGTATAAAACCATAAATGTGTATAAAAACAATCTGTAAATCAGAGAAAATAAGCTCTAAATACAACTTTGTGCAACTTCGCTAAAAAAAATTCTTTTTGGTTAGGTTTTGTTATGGGTTTATGTATGGGCGGAATATACCCATAACAACACTGTCCCGGATGTGTTGTTATGGGGCACATATAACACCCTATTACCGATTCTATTAGTAGTAACGAAAGTAACGAGTAACGAATACTTAGTAACGAATACTGAACATCTAAGTAACAAATACATACGGATACTCATTTTGTCGTTACTTTTACAGCACTACTTTCGATGGATGCATTGGGCATGAAAGCCTGTAAGACAGCGGTTCTCAACTAGAGCTGAAGCAAACTGCATGTATTCGGTACTAAGATACGGATAATCACTCAGACTCGAAGTAACGAATTGTTACTTTTCGGTTGATATCGTTACTCGATCCGAAGCTGTTTCGGATCGAGCAGCTTCGAACTTCGAATACAGACTGGGAAACGGGTGCCAGTAATCGAGTACTAATATCTTCTGTTATTTGTTACTGGGGTTACTGGATATCGGATCGCGGTTTCAAGGGGGAAAATGACTTTCGAGTGTGCATTTCGGATCGACCAGGTTCGAACTTCGAATACAAGACTGCCGGAGGGAGAAAATGAATTTCGGTATTTGAGTAATAGTATGTTCCGTTCCGTTACTAGATACCGGAAGTATTATGGATTCTCGCTGTTGGAAGGGAAAAATCAGTTTCGGTATTTGAGTAGTAGTATGTTCTGGTTGCAATTCGTTTGTGCCGAGCCGAATGGTATCGTTTTGATGAGGTTTGGAAGAATCCGTATGTTTCGTTACAGTTATGGAGATGGATATAGTATCTGCTGCTCTATTGATATGGGTCGTACAATGGGGGGATAGGATCCGGTGTATAGTATGTTCTTATGCGCAGTTGAACTTTTTTTTGCGGGGGGGGGGGGGAGGGGGTGTTCTTATAATTGTAGAGGAGCAATACATATAAGAGAAGCAGGTTAGTAAGGGGTGCTAATTTCGGGCTTTCTAACATTTTAGTACTAAATAGTGGTGCAATCAAAATTCTTTCTTTCAGGGTGGTTCCGAAGCAGGATTGCGAACTTAACTTTTTCTTTTTTTTTTAGCTAGAATCGAAATATGATTAATAAATAACAAATTATTTAAATACACCTTTTAAAAAAATATATTTTTATAAAGTAAACGAATTCACACAATTTTATTATTTAAAATATTATTTGGAACTAAAAAAAAATATTTAGCATGGAAACCTAAACACATTTTTTAAGTAATTGTTTAAAAAATATATAAAAAATTGGGTGCGACCCGGGATTTCTATGCCCACTCCTGCGTAAGCCACTGGTATTAAAATAATTCAATGAAGTTCAGTATGTTTCTAAAATGTCGGTGTTTAGGGGGCCATCTACCCTATTTTATGGTACATTTTATTCCATGAACTCATGGAATACGCATAGTCCATGTATTTAAAGGAAGTGCTTAATTTGCATGGGAGGGAGCTCAGCTCCACTACTTCTTTTTTCTCGGTGAAATTTTACACTAAATTTAAATTTTTAATTACCATCGTAATCGTTTCTGTTGATATTAATTTTATTACATCGCAAACTAATACAGAGGTAACAAAAATTAACTTAATAATACCTTAAATTAGGTAATTAATTTTGTAAATTGCAATACAAAAAATCAGGGCTCTTGCACTTTTTTGGATAGAAATTAAACCCTGTGGCAACTGAATGACAGCTACTTTCAGCTTATCGCTTGTAGTTCGGAAAAAAAAAGAAAAAAAAAACATCAAATTTTGGTGCACAAATTCAGAAAAATTAATTATGTCAAATATTTCAAATTTTTAGGATGTATGTTTTAGAAACTGCACTATACACAGAAATAAACAATAAACCTGTATCATTTACGAAACTTTTAGAAAAAATTCTTAAAAATCGAAAATTTAAGAAGTGTTATTCTTTATTTCGGTATGTAGTGCAGCTTATAAAGAATCATCCTAATTTTTTTCGAATCCTTGGTGGGAGAGTTTACTTTAATTTGTGTACTAAGACCGTTATGCAGATTTTGTTTCTTCGGCATACACCCTTATGTGCCTCGGAACTGGAGTAATTATAATAAAATTCCAATAAATAGTAACTTAGCACATACTCTAAAATTTTAAAAAGTGCATAAAAAAAAAGGAATCCAAACAGGTAACATTTTTGTCTACTTAAAATAATAATGATTATTATAATAGTTTCTTATATGAGTACTAATTTAGAGGTGTATGGAGGGTCATCTTAACTTTCAGACATTTTAGCACGAAAATAATACTTAGAAGTTCAGTATGCTGTAATAATGTTTACTATACTAGGCGGGCTCAAATCTCAATCCCCCACTGCCACTTGCCTTCCTATCTGGCGCCCATGGAAACAATGTCTTTCTAAAATTCAAAGCTTTTTCACAATGTGACTCCCTACAGCCTGTGCGACTCCCTACAACCCCACAGGCAATGCCTTTGCCCACTTTCTGACCCACACAAACAGACCTCATCCCAGAATCCTCGTCCTCCATGGGAAAATGTATGAATACAATGAGATTGTGTTAGCCCAAGAGTACCGGAAAACGGAGAATTTGAGACAAAGCCGCTGGCTACAATCAGAATTTCACGCGGGGAAGATAACACAGGAGTTAGGTGAAAGACTCATTCCCATTATGGAAATGTTTTGAGATAGTTCTAATAATATTACTTCAGGATTCCGAAATGAGTAGGTTTAATTTTTTTTTCTTGTAAATAGAGAACATCAATGTGTGTTTGTTTACAAGCACCTAATATACAACACTTTGTATGTCTCTGGAACAAAAAAAGATGCCCATTCATCAAAAAGTGTCGGCGATTTAGTGTTAATTGAATGAGACTGAGGCGAGGCTTCTACGGTATAAAGGTTTGTGTCACTTTCTTCTAAAGTCTCAATTTCCCAAGGAAATGAATGAGCTGAGAAACAATACTATGAATAACATTTTTTGAAAACTCTGAGGATTTCAGACAGGGATGAGATAGATTAAACAAGAATAACATTGATCGTGAATTGTTACATTCGAAAACTGAATCACTTTTCATACAAAACTTCCATTTACATGTCAAGAAATTTGACTGATTGTGATATTATTGTTGCATGTTCCCCCCCCCCCCCAATAAACGTAGTAATACACTTTTCTGTTGCTCTGAAATTTATAATTATTAGTTAAAACCAATCACAATTCTATCGCTAAAAGTTAAAAAAAAATTGAATTAGTGTAATACACCTCTTTCGGGTCTGATTTATTACAAGGGCAAAGGGGGTGTGCGCCCAGGAATTCTCGAATTTTGACAGAGAATTTGCGTAAGGCAAACAAATTTAAGGTGACTCCAGCACAAGCAGATTTTTCTAAAAGAAGGGCATTTCATCAGAAATACTTCATTACTTTAAAAAGAATCTTGATTTTAACTGGTTTGCTGTTACGTTACTAAGACACAACGGTGGAGACTTCCATTCTATGCCCAGCGTTGCTTTACCGTAGTACAGATAATCGGATGCCAAAATTCACACTATTCGCTTAAACTAAACTTTGAATGTCACCTTCAGCGCTGGGAAAAACCCACGCAATTTTAGTATATAAATACAAAAAAGAAAACTAATTATCTCAAGCACTTCACAATTTTTAGGATGTAGCTTCACAAGCTGTACTAGACACCGGAATAAACGAAATTTTTTTGCAGAATGGCCACTCTTAGAAATATTTTGCTGTGCAGTTCCACGTTTAAGATTTTTTCTGAAAGTTTTCGAATTTATTGCAGTGTGTAGTGCAGCTTGTAAAGAATCATCCTGAATTTTTTCGAATCCTTGGTGCAGTTAGTTTATTTTAATTTGTGTACCAAAACCGTGAGACAGATATCGTTTCTTCGATCTATACCCTCAGATATTGGATATTTGATGTGGAGCTAAATTGATGGTGCAACCATTCTTTCTGTATGAAAAGAGTGATAATTTTTGTTTAAAGAATGCTCTCATATATGAACCCACAGAAGGGGTTAAACCCTTTCATCCCAAAAGTGCAGAAATAGAACTGGAAATATCATAAAAATAGATAATTCTCAATTAAACAATTTTAAATTAAAATATGATAATTTTTAATTTACTTCGAAAAATGGTCCAGCAAAAGAAGTTTTTGATATGAAATAAGAACTCACAAATAATAAAGATATTATGCTTGTAGAGACGCAAAGTAGTTGATATCATAGAGATCCCCTGCCCTGTGAATTTTATATATGTGGCCCAATCCCTGGATCTCAGTATTCGAGAACCCGCAACCCAGAAAAAACACGAGCCACAAGCTTTCCTTTACACTTTTTATGATAAGAATGAACAGGTTAAACCAGCGTTCAGAATTAAAAAAAGGGGTTTGGGTTGAGCTCTAAATACAACTTTGTACAACTTCGCTAAAAAAAAATTCTTTTTGGTTAGGTTTTGTTATGGGTTTATGTATGAGCAGCATATACCCATAACAACACTGTCCCGGATGTGTTGTTATGGGCACTATATAACACCCTATTACCGATCCTATTAGTAGTACCGAAAGTAACGAGTAACGAATACTTAGTAACGAATAGAGAACATCTAAGTAACAAATACATACGGATACTCATTTTGTCGTTACTTTTACAGCACTATTCTCAACCTTTTAACGTCGCCCCCCCCCCACCAAAGGCTAAGTTATGGTGGCGTCCTCCCCCCTTCACATTTTTCAGCATACATTCAGTTTTTCAATCTTTAACAATGAACATTTAGTCCAATTTTCTACAAAATAATGTCATCAGTAAAGTTTGAATTAATATTTTAAGAGAAAATGAATATATTTTTGAGTAAAAATGAGAATAAATAAGATCATTTTTTTAAAAACATGCATCACTACTTGCTCTTTGGGTTTTTTTCCACGCTCCGCCCCCCTGCAAACGCTCTGCGCCTACCTTGGAGGTCGCCCTCACAGATTGAGAAACACTGATGACAATGTAATATCAATTTATGTTTTGCGCATACATGCGTTTGTAGTAGATTGAGACAGGAGTGCTGCTTACTCTTTGTGTCGTCACAGAGCGCTAATCATTAAAACGGGTCGGAGTATTTTCCTTTTTAAAGGCCATGGCTCACTGAGATAGGTACAGGCTTCCGAAAAGCTACATTTTTACGTACGGGCAAAGTTTCGCCGATTTGGCGCTGCTACCTGACCCTTCACTGTCAACACTGCCGGAGAAAACGTAGTTCAAATCAAAGTTAAAAGTATCCAGAAATGGCTGAAAATGTTTTCATGTTGAGAAAAAAAAAAAAAAAAAAAAGGTTTAGTGTTTACGTGTTTGTGCTGCTGAAATATGCGTTGGCAACAGTGATAGGGTCAGGTAGCAGCGCCAAATTGGAGAAGGAGCGAAATTTTGTTCGTACGCGAAATCCCATAGGGAAAACTGGTTTTCGGGCAGCCTTTACTTATCTCAGTGAGCCATGGAAAGGCTTACGCAATTTCGCCGATCTGCCGCTTGCCGATGATCGTCCTATAAGCTCTTACTCCGTGCACGTTGTTTTTAAATACATTACTGTACATACAGTATAATACATTTACATTTACTTTAAATACATTTCTTAAATTATAAAATGTCCCCAATTTTGTTTCAGAATTTTGGACATGTCCCCAATCCTATGTTCAAAAATCTCTGGTCACCTTATTTTAGGCGCATATCTTGCTGGAAAAAATGCCCCATTTTCTCAAATTTATTTACAGAGTGTCCCATAATGATTGGTTAAAATAAGGCGACCATATTTCTAAACAGTAATTTGGGGAAAAATCAAGCATTGCCCTCGAATCTAAACAAAACTTGGGGACACTAGAAAATATTTTCGAGGACTTACTCGAGGACACAACATATTACCATGTACACCCTCCAAAAAAAGTATTCGATCAAGAGAGATATTTCCTACGTTGGTTTCGTATATTAAAAATTATTTATCATAGAATGTGAATTAGGCTATGTATAAATATGAATTTCCATATTTCTGTCAGGTTGTGCGTTTTTCAAAAACTCAATTATTAATCACAAATCTACAATAGGAAATTTTTCTCTTGCTCGAATACTTCTTTTGGAGGGTGTACACCTTCCAGTACACCGATGAAATAACGAAAAGAAACCGATAAACTGTTTAAAATATATTTGTTAATAAAAAATAAACGACTGGCAGCAAAATTTTCAAAAAATGTCCGTTCTGTTTATTATATTTTCGTTTTTTGTATGCTAAATTTCCGTTTTTCTGAAAAAAAAAAAAAAAAAAAAATTCTTCCTCCCCCGGGCTCGAACACTGAGCGTAATGATTACGAGATAAGCGCGCTACCCCTAGACCATCGAATCTTGTCATGTTCATGGCAAAGTGTGAAGTACCGGTTATTTTAGTCTCAGATTGGGACTTAGGGTGAAATTTTGACAAAGTTTTGTTCAGCTATTATTAATAATAGTCAAATTATTCGATTGGTAAGAAATTAATTTCCCTTTTTACCAATGTATGTAAGTAACAACAACATTCATAATTAATAATTAAAAAACAATATTGCCAATTGTATAGGAATTTTAGTGTGATTTTAACTTTCATATTTCTTGGATAACTTTTAAAAATTAACTGATTTCTCTTCTTGCTGTTTACATCAAAGAGGTTTCAAAAGAGTTGCTCATTGTAATGAAGTTTCCGTTTTTCTTATAATGCAGCTGACGCTCAAATAGATTTTCTTTTCTTTTTTTTTAAACAATTTTTTTTTAAATTATTTAAATATTACAAACGATTTTTATATAATAAATACTTACATTTTCTTGTAAATATTTCTTTTCAAATTTAAATTTTGTGGGAGGGGGCAAGGGGGGGATACCCCCGCCCCCTCCCAACCCCAATACAAGAAATTTGAAGTAAATTATGCGATTAATTCAAGAATTGTTCAAAATTTCCCTTAGATTATGCAAAGGCACATCTAAATTACGCAAATATAGGAATTTGGGTAAAGTGTAAACTACTGGGGACACTTGCAAGGCCCATTGACTAGACCCCGAGAGCTGCAGTTTCGGATAAGATATTGTTTTTCGGTTTCCCATCGGTGAAACTGCTCGTCTAGATCACTTCTATCCATGAATAAAAATTCATCTATTGCAGATTAACAAAAGTGCACTTGCCGATGACTGAATTCGACCAGTCGATGAGTTAACGATGAATCGATGAACGACCGAGCAGAAAACAAGCAGTCATTGCTACTAGGGTAGGAAGTTTACGTAGAATACGTAGGAAGTTTTTACTCGAATACTTTTTTTGAAGAGTGTATGCCAGTATACCCATACTTTACATCTTGACTGACAATGGGCCCGTTTACATGTGCAAAAATGCTGAGTAAATCCCGGGACTTACACTGCTTTCTACCCCGCTTCCCCTACTTAGGGGGGAAAATGCGGGGTAGAAAGATTCCTGGTCGAAAGGAGGGTTAATGCAGAGTCAACCCCGCTTTCTCATGATGCATTGCGAGTTTTCCCCTGTACTCCGCTTTAACTCGGGATTTTCTATTTTCACATGTAAACGGGCGTTTTGATACTTGAAAATGAACTCTAATAGCTCTTTATATCAATTGTGTATTTTTATTTCTAATAAATTAATGGAAGTATTTCATTCATTTATAAATATTTATTTAAACCAGAAGCATAAAGGAACATCATGTTGAAATATTGCAATTTATTCAAAATTTAACTCTTAGAATAGTATTTTTATTTTTCAGAAGACATTGCTTTTTACATTGTATCATTTTGTGATAATATTTCATGAAACTTTGTACACCCTCTAAAAAAAGTATTCGAGTGTAAGAAAATTTTCGTACGTCACATGTTCTTCATGAAAGTGAATCATAGTTATCATTTGTCATGATAATCTAGTGATTAATCATTAACAAAACTGAAATGGGAAAATTGGCTCATAGTCGGATACTTTATTGAATGTCTACACGCTACACACACAATGACAACAAACGTTTTTAGGGATCGAATTTCATTGTTTCTCTGAGTAGATGGCGCTTTTAGTTGGTTTATTTTCTTATTTCTTCAGTTTTTTCTGAAAGAAATAAACTAAACGGAAACTTTCAGGAAAAAAGTACAAATCTTTAAATTTGGGGACATTTGAGGACAAAGTATTTTTGGGGACAAAGTGAAAAAACGATCCATATTTGGGGACTGTCCTCGAATTTCGAGGACGTATGGTCACCTAATTTCGGATTCATACTGGCCGTACCGCACCGCTAAGACGCCGCAATGACGTCACGTGGCGGAGCAACACGGCGCCCGCGCGGCGAGCGCCGAGGGTTTGTGCATTATCTGGCGAGAACAGATATTCCGCAGCGACCGCAAAGCTACAGCCAATTACAGAAGAGCATTGGTGTATTTACTTGCGGCAAGGCAAGCTCGCCGCGAGGACAGCCAACGGTCCAAAACGGCGAAACAGTACGGCATGGTTGCGGTGCGGCGCGGCAGATATGAATCCACCTTTAGGTTAAAACTTTGAGAAGCGGTAGGACACAAAATAAGGAATCGGAATCACATATGTGGGGACAAAAACGATCCTTTCACTTATCTATTAATAATCACTTTGGAAAAGGTGTAGAAGTGTTCATCTTATTCCTTAATTAAGTTCTATAAACAATGGGCTTCAAAATTTTCATCGATGAAACGAAGCTGGATTTATAAACTATCAATTTTAGCCATGTGTTTTCTGCGAAAGATACATTAGTCTTTTACCGACTTAAAAAAGGAGGAGATTCTATCTTCGCAATGATATATCTATGTAAATAAAATTAGACTTTTGACTGTACATTACTTGGAATTCCAAAGTTTTGTGATTTCAATCCGTTTCAAACACCTGGGAATATTGTACGACGGTCAAAAAAAGGTTGTCTGTCTGTCGTTCTGTCCGTGACCAGGGGTCTGTTAAGACTTTGAGACAGGGTCCTGTTTTTGTGAAATAGTGAAAAATGTGTTCAATTTTGTGAACCTGAAGTTAGCATTCAATCACGTTTCAGTAGCCAGGGTCCTGTGTTTGTAAAAACAGTCCTATTTCCGTGAATTATTATCAAATATACATTTTTACAAATTTAAATTTTGTATTAAAATTCCATTTTATGACATTTCATAGAAAATTCCTATACATTTGTGCGATATAAAAGTATGCGACATAATTTTACATATATTTAAATTATATTAGCTCACAACAGCTTTCATCTATTGTTACAATACTTCGTAAGCTGTAGAATATACTTCAGATGTATTTTTTACATATATTTAAATACTATTAGTTCACAACAGCTTTAATCTAATGTTACAATATTTCGTAAGCCGTAGAATACGCATCACATGTATTTTCTATAAATAGGTTACAATCATAAAAATTTCAACATAGGGTTACCAGGCGAAATACACGAAAGATGAGAGATAAAATGACATAGTTTCGGTTGCTAATGTCGGGTGTTTAGGAAATAACACATTACATTCTAAGAAAAACAACAACATTTAATTATTAACTTAGAAATTAGAACATTAGGAACCAAAAGAATACAATCTGCTGCGCGTACGGCAGCGCTTAGGGAAAATCCACACACACACTGGCGATGTCGAAGTGCACTGAATGAGTTTCAGTCCAGTCCGGGAAAACCGGTTCAATCCCGCTCTGGTCAGTTTGCGGTTACAATGCGGGCGCGGATAAAGCCATGGAGTTTGTCAGGAGAGTACGCGCCGCCGCAGTACCCCCTTCCAGTGGCAACGTTACGTCAAGAAACGGACCGGGAATTTCACTTTTCTTACCGACCGTGTCATCTTTTCTGTCTCAGATGGTGATCTGTCTCCATTTACCGTTGGCATGGTGTGGTCCTTGATTGCCTCCGGTGCAACTTCCCGCGTTGCGTGACTATTTTCCGTCTCAGGAAAAGGCAGGGGCCTTTCAGAAGGCCCGCTTAGGCAGGCTTAAGCCTGTAGATGGATACTACCTGCTCCCTATTTCTCACGAGCACTCTAAAAACTTGTCGGTCCGCTCCAGAACCTTGAACGGGCCGTCATATGGAGGTGTGAGGGGTGGTTTTATTTGGTCTTGCCTGACGAATACATGCGTGCAGGAACATAGAGCTTGAGGCACAAATGTTTTGGCAGCCCCATGATTGCTGGTGGCACGTCCTAGAGTGTTCATAGCTCTGCGAAGTTGCTGTAACAATCCAGCAAGATTGCTGTCCTCTTTGCTGGGGCGAAAAATTCACCCGGAAGCCGCAGTGCCATAAACAAGTTCCGCAGTGGACGCGCCTAGTTCTTCTCTGAGTACCGATCTTAGACCGAAAGAACAGTTGGGAGGTTCTGAGTCTAATTTTTGTTCAGACAAGCCTTTAGAGCAGCTTTTAATGGCCAGTGAGCGTTTTCAATCAAACCATTACTTTGTGGGTGGAATGCAGTTGTGTGAATATGTTTAATGCCTAGAAGCTTAGCCAAAGATTTGTATAAATTTGACTCAAATTGACGACCTTGGTCCGTCGGTACAACATTTGGTATTCCGAATCGTGCTATTCATTGTGAGAAAAAACTTTTGCGGCAGTGTCCGCAGTAATGTCACGCAGCGGAACAGCCTCGACACATCGAGTAAACCTGTCTATCATTGTTAATAAATACTGATAATTTTCTGAGGTTGGCAAGGGCTCTACTAGGTCAATATGGACATGCTCAAATTTGCCGTCAGGAACATCTATTTTGGCCGCTGAATAACGGTATGCCTATGAACTTTAGCTCGCTGCATGGAGATGCACGGCATGGGATGCACGTTTTAGCCTAGAGCCGCACATCTTTATTTAGCGATGTCCAGATAAACCTACTTGTCATTAGCTTTGCAGTAGCCCTAATACCTGGGTATGCCAGGTTATGCACCAGGTCAGGTTGGCAAGGGCTCTACTAGGTCAATATGGACATGCTCAAATTTGCCGTCAGGAACATCTATTTTGGCCGCTGAATAACGGTATGCCTATGAACTTTAGCTCGCTGCATGGAGATGCACGGCATGGGATGCACGTTTTAGCCCAGAGCCGCACATCTTTATTTAGCGATGCCCAGATAAACCTACTTGTCATTAGCTTTGCAGTAGCCCTAATACCTGGGTATGCCAGGTTATGCACCAGGTCAAATACCAGTTTTCTAAATTCTACGGGTAAATAAGGTCTAATTTTCGCAGTTGACGTATCACAATACAACGTGCCTTCGGTGTCTGGGATATTCATTAGCTTTAATTGCAGATGTGGCTTCTTAAGAAGCTCCTGAAGCTCTGCATCCTTTTGTTGAGCATGCGCGACCGCTTTATAGTCTAGAGAATCAGGTAAATTAATTGCCTCAATCCGCGATAACAAGTCAGCGGGAATGTTTTCTAGTCCCTTAACAAATCTTATATCGGTGCTAAACTGACCTATGAAATCGAGGTGCCTCATCTGTCGCGGAGAGCATTTATCAAGCTTTTGTTGAAAGGCGAATGTCAGAGGTTTATGGTCTGTAAATATAGTGAAATTTCGACCCTCAACCTGAAATGTCTAATGGCCTCGTAAATAGCATGCAATTCCCTATCAAATGTGGACCATTTCTGCTGAGTCACGTTTAACTTTGCTGAGAAAAATACTAGGGGTTGCGCAATTTCTTTTTGTTTCTCTTCCTTGACTAGCTGGTTTAATGAAGCTCCAATAGCGTTGTTGCTCGCATCTGTGAATAATACTAAGGTTGCCTGCGGATTTGGTTGAGCTAATAGAGTAGCTTGCGCGAGCTATGTTTTACAGTGCTCGAACGCATTTTTAGTGTCCTCTGACCACTCAATTGGGGCTTTTTTGTGTCTTTTAGAACTCTTGCCCTTGAGTTGTATCTGCGCCGCGTGGGGAATAGTGCGTCGATAATAATTTAACAAGCCCAGAAAACGTCTAAGCTCATTTACAGTTTCAGGCAAAGGAAAATTAAAAATATGCTCGACTTTGACTTTCATCGCCTTGATGCCATGCTCACTAATGGTATAGCATAAAAATGGTAATTCCTTTACACCAAAAGTACACTTTGAGGTATTAATTCGCATGCCATACTCGGTGAGTCTACGTATCACAGTTTCTAGGTGTTGAAAATGCTCTTTTTCTGATTTACTGCCAATGAGAATATCGACTAAATACGCGAAAAGGAAGTCTAGGCCGTGCAATACTTCATTAATAAACCTTTGAAAGGTTTGGGCCGTGTTAGATAACACAAAAGGTAAAAACAAAAATTCAAACAGACCAAATGGGGTAGTTATGACCGTTTTATGTACATCGTCTGGATGTACAGTGATCTGATTATACGCTCGAATCAAATCCATTTTTGAAAAGATTACTTTGCCATAGAGTTCATTCGCGAAATCCAGGATATGAGGTATGGGATATCTATCCGGGACCGTTATTTTATTCAAAGCGCGATAATCTCCTGTCGGACGATAGTCTGTGCTACTAGGTTTTGGTACTAAATGTAATGGATTGGACCAGTTTAATTTGCTTGGCCGGCATATGCCATGGTCTTATTTCGCGGTTTAGCGTACACCGGTTGCCCTGTAGTCTCAATGTGGTGAACGGAACTATGCTTAACTTGCTGTACTGAGGGATACGGTTTTACAACCTCTGGGAAGGCAGCTAAGATTTATTTGTATTTGCAGTTTTCTGCCACTAACGTAATTTGAGTTTGGCAATCAGTAGCATGTTGTCCTCGCGTCGTTAATGACGTCTTAGGATCGCGTAGGCATTTATTTTTAATATCAATGAGGAGACCGTAATGGTTGAGACTATCACCTCCTATAATTGGTTTACTTACGCTGGCTATAATGAATGGCCAAGTAAATTGTCGTCGCAAATTCAGATCTAGATTGACAATGCGAGTGCCATACCCATACGTATGTATCTCTGAGCCATTTGCTGAAAATAATTTAACTCGAGCTTCACCTTTTCCAAGAATAATCACCTTCGGCGACCAGTTTTGGCAGTCGATGGCCGCTTCGCGGCCAAAATGTGCAACCTAGATCACACTGGCCGCTTTGCGACTGGCTTGTGCAACCTACTGCACCCGGTCCTCTTCGCAACCGAAATTTGCAAGCAGCGGGTCGTCCGCCGGCTAGTAATTATAGATTTACGAGGAAAACAAAATAAACGACAAATTAACCTATATAAAAGCTATGAAATCCAACAACGTTGAAATCAAAATCCACCCGGTTAAACGAATTCAAAATTAAAGAAACACTTATGGCAAAAACATATGTCACCAAAAACAATCTAAAACACTCAATCAAACACTTCAAAAATAAACAAACGCTTTTAATGCATCCGTTTAAACAGTAGCGGATCCAGAAATTTTTTTTGGGAGGGGCTAAATTTTGAAAAAACCTTATTTCACCCAAACAAAATGTACAATAAAGCAAAACTTTAGTCTAAAGTAATGTAAAACTTTTTGGGATCGGCTAAGTTATGAAAAAAAGATAATTTTATTTACTTAAAGTGTATAAGAAATTAGAATGTTACCCTTTAGCAATCTCTTTTGGGGGGGGGGGGCTGAAGCCCCCTAGCCCCTCCCCTGGATCCGCTACTGCGTTTAAACGAATTCAAAATTAAACAAACGCTGTCGCCAAAACAATCTGAATTACTCAAACTTAAAATAGGATTTCACAAATGTCACGCCGTTAACATTTAAAAGCACTCGGCTGAGAGCAATGAAAAAAGAAAAACATGACTTCCGCAAACATGAACAAATACGTTTTTCTCATCTCAAAGAGTGTTGCGAATTTCTAACAAAGAATTCCTACAAATAGGTGTTTAAATGCTGTGCAAACAAAATTTTACACATTCTCAATAAATTAGGTAACCATATTTTTGAACGTAAAATTGAGGACACGCCCCAAAATTTGAAACAAAATTGGGAACATTTTCTTATTAATGTAATAATTAAAAGTAATCTAATTAAAAAACAATGTCATAATTAAAAATTGTCCCCAACAGGCCCGGACTTTGAAATTTGGCGGCCCTAGGCTAAGTCAAAGTATGCGGCCCTGGTCAAAATCAAGATAGGCGGCCCTGTACACATTTTCAAACATTAATGCCTCCATACACACAAACGTACATATACATAAATGCATTCATACATGTATAATAGGTTCACTCATTGTGAAAAAATATTCACACACAGTTTGGAAACCTCTGATTTATACAATACTTTTTTTTTTTGCTTATTTGTTTAATTTATCTTGGTTAGGACTAATATAAAATACGATTGTTAAGCTTTAGTTTAATAAACCAGTTTTTGATTCCTTTAGGACACATTAAAATAATGCAAACAAAACATAATTTAAAAAATATGAATAGAAATTATTAAATTTTAATAGTAAAAAAGAAGTATACATTTCTAAAAATAGCTAATTTACAGTTGATCGTGAATTGGCAAAAAAAGATTATTTGCTAGTTTGTTTTTAGGGTTTATATCAGTCAATCGTGTTAGTGTAATGAATTTGTGTAATATCAGTCAATGGAAGAATCTTCTGCTGTTTGGTGAAGACTCATTCCCAGAAATAATTTGAAGTATTGGCTTTTATATTTACTCAGCTGAAGAATCAAAAACCAAATAATGCATTAAATCTTCAGAAGATTGTTTAGTGGCATATTTTATAACGGGATTTTTCGGGCCTTTTTATTTGCAAATTCATCAATTAACTCCGTGTAATTGAGTGAACGCACAATGTCATTTTCAATTGATATTAGAGACAATCCAACTAACCTTTCTTGAGACATAGTTGATCTTAAGTAAGTTTTAATGAGCTTTAGTTTTGAAAAGCTGCGTTCAGCAGATGCAACAGTCATAGGCATTGTTAATAAAATTCTCAGTATGATGCATAAATTCGGTAAAACTTCATCCAATCCTGTTTCAAGTACAGTAAAACCTGCGTTGAACGACCCCTGTATTTAACGACCACCTGGTCTTGTCGACCATGTCTTAGCGGTCCCGAGTACAATATAATTATAAATAATGGTTTATTTTCCTTATTGAACGACCACCTGCCTGACGCGACCAACGACCGCTATGTATAAGAAACAAATTTATTTAAAATCCTATTTTAACGACCGCGAATTCTTAAAAAATTCTTATTTTCCCCCATTCATGAACAATTTAGTACATCAGTGACGGAATCTGAAAATAAGAATGAACAAACTTGATTGCAGTGAAAATATATCATCATCTGGTGAAGACACTGAAAATGAAGACACATCACAAAAAAAACTGCAATCACTTTCAATGAAGCAAAAGAGTGTTTTAACACCTTGCTTAATTATTCCGTCCAGGTGGGAGATGATGAACTATTTAAACATCTGTCATGTGTACAGAAGCGATTAAACAATTATCCCAAAATGTAGCTGTTAAACAACATGTTATTACATCATATTTTTAAAAATAATAAAGTACCTAAGATGTAAAGCAAAATTCTTTTTTCAATTTAAATATATTCTAATTTCATTTATTAAAATATATATAAATCTCACTGTCTTTCTCTACATATAAGAAAGTAAGTGCGCATAGGCTTTTTATTATATTATATTTTACATAAAAGCCTTTTCAGTGATAATAAGGTAATTATCAAATAAATTCGAATTCTATTGAGTACGCTTAAAATTTTGTCAAAATGTATCGTATTTCCTGAATTCAAAGACCGACCCTCCTTAAAGACCACATATTCTTGGTCCCAGTGATGGTCTTTAAAAACAGGTTTCACTGTAAATATTTTAAAGTACTTGCAGGAGACATATTATCTGCTGCGATGTTTCTAAAAGTACTGAGCTCCGTAAAAAGGTTCATTCCATCAATATCTTTTTCTGTGTTTTTATTTGTAAGCAGTCTTTCTGCATTCTTACATTTGTCTTTCAAGTGCTGATCACTATTATTTGTTAAATCTTCTGCATCAAAAACCGACAAAAGAAACCCCGATTAGAAAAATAGTGAAGGATGCAAATTATTTCGAGATCGTTAAAGAAGTTTCTTTCAAGAATCAGTCATTAGCGGCCCTAGGCAAAAACTGGGAACGGTAAAAAACAAACATGCATTTAGATTTTTATTGAAAATTATTTGATCGGCGGCCCCCTTTAATGGGCGGCCCTAGGCGGTCGCCTAGGTTCACCTAATGGTAAAGCCGGCCCTGGTCCCCAATTGCTTTTTTACATTGTGGGGGACAAATCGCAACAAACACAGAAATTGGGGACTGTCCCCGAAGAACGTACATATTAAATAAAACTGTCCTTGCGTTGCTTGTCACGCAAAAAGAGTATTTTCTCCAATATATGACGTCATCTAATTGATCTACGCCAGGTGTTATGTTCCGTGATTTTTTTTCAAAGAATCGAGGAATGAATCCACACGCGCCGCTTCGCGAGGGACATTTTTAATGATTTAGTTAACAATATAATTCATAGATATCGCCACCTCTCATGATCTGGTTTTTCTCTCATAGATCTTTGCTTCGCTTGTGTTTACTTTTTCAAGGCGTGATATCTCGCTAAATATTTAGAGTTGAAAGTAGCTGCAAGTTTGAAAAAGATTAATTTTTTACAGATTTTTTGAAATGTACAAAAATTTCTTGCTTTTAGTTAAAAATGTCGTTTTTATCAAAATATCAACATGACCGCCAGATGCACCGGGAGCGTTGAGTCGATCCCGGAAGCGTTAAAAACAACGGCTTTTATTATTTAGATGTCCGCATTCGTAAACGACAAACCAGGTACACGCGTGCAGCGAGTTTCCTTCTCAGGTGTTCGTAAACTAAGGTGACCATACGTCCCCAATTTTCGTGAACAGTCCCCAATTTCTGTGTTTTTTTGCAGTTTGTCCTCGAAAAGTAAAGAAGCAATTCAGGACAATGAGGTTTACCGACTCCTTTGGTTGAAGGCTATAAAAGTCATGTGTCGGTAGAAAACAAACAACATTTTCTCCATAGATTTATGCGTTGGGCTCTTGGTAATATGCGCAGAATTAAAAGAATAATAATCATGCCTCTGTATGTTTCAATAATTCTCTGGAACCTGTTCATGACAGAAGAAAGATATCTTTTCACAGATTCCCATTAAAATATGCTCCATTAAATATGCTACTATGACTAATATATTTCAAGTCAAAGCTTATACTGAGATGAGGCTACTTCAGCCCAGGGTGCGAATTGTCGGGGGGGATGCCGGGGATCGTCCCCGCTGAAGAATGTAATATCCCTGGCTAGAGAAATATTAATGGATCCCTGCCATGGATACTATTTATCCCCTGCTGAAGAAAGGTTAAACTGGTGAGTGAAGATTTGGGATTGAAGTCAAGAACTCAAACTGAAGGTTGTATGTTATCGTTTGTTACTATACTCTAAGGCGACTGCCTTAAAATTTCGTCTCTTTTCTAAGGTAAAACCCCTCAAGGGTGGCTACCAATACCGGTACATTGTATGTAGCTTGTGTATCTGTGATTCCATAGAACAAACAATCTATGACTTTAGTTTGAATATAAGTCAGTTCCCACACGTGTCGGCGACTGCATTTGTCAAGTAATATCACGTGAGTAAAGCATTTGCACTTTCTCTCCTTTTCATTTTCAAGTGTCCCCCCCCTGGAGAATATTTTCTTAAAATGTCCCCCCCTGGAGAAAATGTTCAGTTCGCACCCTGCTTCAGCCACGTGTTGATGAAAAACGTGCACTTCAGCCAATCAGATTACAGGATTACCCATCAATGCAGCCGAAAGGTCATGTGTTGGTTGAAAAATGACGTCACACCTGTAAACATCATTTTTACTTCCTTGTACGTAGTATAAGGAAGTAATGTGATCCCGAAAAATTTTGGGGGCCAAATTTCGACAAAAAAACCGATTTTGACTACCTCTAAATTTAATTTTAAAAATTTTTTCGATGCATCTCATCGTAGGCTAGCATGCACGATCATATTAACGCGTCTGCAACTCATTTTGACCAGCGGCGAGTCTACTGTGGCCAGTTTTTCCATGCCGTCTGTACGTACGTATGTACGTACGTACGTACGTACGTATGTATGTAACTCGCATATCTCAAAAACTATTGGTCGTAAAATGTTGAGATTTGATATTTAGGATAGTTCTATCATCTAGTTGTGCACCTCCCTTTTTGGTGGCAATCGAATGGATAGTTTATGTACAGGACCGCCCAAAAGATTCGAAATACATTACGCTCTATGGGCCGAAATTCATTAAACTCGCCTAACTCAAAAGCTATTAGGCGTAGAATGTCGAAACTTCATATTTTGGATAGTTGTAACATCTAGTAGTGCACCTCCCCTTTTGGTTCCATTCGACTGGATAGTTTATCTACAGGACTGCCCAAAACATTCGAAATACATTACGCTCAATGGGCCGAAATTCATTAAACTCGCATATCTCAAAAACTGTTAGGTGTACAATGTTGAAACTTTATATTTAGGATTGTTATAACATCTTGTTATGCACCTCCCCTTTCGGTTCCATTCGACTGGATAGTTTATCTACAGGACCGCCCAAAAGATTCGAAATACATTACGCTCTAAGGGCCGAAATTCATCAAAGCGTTTTTTAGAGGTATTGGGCTATTTCAAACGACTCAGAAGTGATATATGCTGTAAAGAGTTAGAAAATGAATTTCTCCATTAAAAAAACTGTCTTTATCATTTATAGTTCTGCTACAGGAACACTCAAAAGATTTCCAATACATTACGGTCAATGGCAATTTTAGGGGCATTCATCCATTTCAAGCACAATACCGTCCTACCACATAAGTTAGGTAATGGTCCGACCACGGTCACGTGCCTCCCTCGAGAACTATGCCAAAAGTCGCCAAGCTTGGCGACTTTTGGTGTACGTGTGTGCATATTTAACTCTCAAATCTCAAAAACTATTATGAAATTTCATATATAAGAATGTTGTAACATCTAGTTGTGCATCTCGATTTTTGGTTCCAATCTACCCAATTTCCAGGACCACCGGAAAGAATTTCAGTACTTTAATGTCTATGGACATCTTCAATATAATACTACTGTAGATAGTCATTGTTTGGTACATGCTCAAAATCTCGCCGTCTGTCCTCGACCTTGGCGAGTTTTGGCGAAATATCGCCGAATTTGGCGATAGTCAGTCATTTGGTCCATGCCCAAAGTATCGCCATTTGTCATCGTTCTTGGCGAGTTTTGGCAAAATATCGCCAAATTTGGCGATAATCTGTCATTGTTGGTTCATGCTTAAAATCTCGCCAAATGTCGTCGATATTGACGAGTTTCGCCGAAATATCGCCAAATTTGGCGCTAAAAATTATTTCGTATTTTGTATAACTCTAAAACTAACCCGTAGATTTTTTAACTTTTGTATTTAGAACTATTGTAATATCTAACTGTTTTCAATATCTTTTTTGACAGCAATCGACTGAGAATTTATTTACAGGGTGAGCCAAATGACTTTGAATACATTGAGGTGTATGGATGCATTCAATTCATTGAAAGTCTGTGGTCAATGACTACTTTGGCTATCCCCAAAATCTCGCAGACTATCTCAAGTTTGTCGGCTTTTGGTGAAATATCGCCAAATAAAGTGTCAGAAGGAAATCTTTCAAATTGAACTCAGCTTGGCGATATCGAAAAAATCGCTAAATCTTACTAGAAATCGCTAAATCTTACTATTATTGATATTTTATCTCTTTCAAAGAAATAAGTTTAGAGGAAGTGCGTCGAAAATATTTTTGATCTAATGGACGTGCAAGGAAGTCATGTGTTGGACACATCAGATTTTTAATTATTACATTGTTTCTTAAGTAGATTAGTGTTAATTATTTCATTAATTATAAAATGCCCCAAATTTTGTTTCAGAATTCGGGACATGTCCTCAATTCAACGTTCAAATATATGGTCACTTTTCGTAAACGAAACTGGGTTTCTTCCCATTCCGTTTATAAACAAGCGCGTTCGTTTACAAAACTGAGTGCAATTAGATCTGTGCACTTCAATTATGGCCATTCTTTCTTTTAAAATCCTGTTGATGTCATATTGAGTATGTACTAAAACTTCTCCTCGACCAAAATAACTGCAGACGGGAATTGTAAACAAACACATATCCTAAGCGACGAAACTAAATAAACTGAAGTTGTTCGTAAAGGCAAAAGAAACTGATAGCACTGAACAAACGCATTCCAGTTTTCTGACGAAAACTCGTGCAACGAGTTTGTCTTTTACGAATGCACCCGGTGTCAAGAAAGAAAATTTGTAAAGGGGAGCATTCCCATTAAATAATAATTCAGTTGATTCGAGTAGATCCCGCAAACGCAAGCTCCGTTCATGAACGAAAAACCGGTCATACTCATGCAACTAGTTTTCGTGCAAGACATTCGGGAACGATACTGAGTCTGAGTGGAGCTAGTTTTAGCTAAATAAACCGAACCCAAATCTGGGATTCCCGCTGTTCTGAAGAGACTGGCTGGGAATAGCTTGACTCATCGTCGTCCACACCTCAAGGATGCAATCCTGCCCTGATTATTGCACTTTTTCCAATGGCCGGTCGCTGCGGTGAAGGCTTTGGCCACAACAGGCCGGAATTGTTGGCCTCTTTATTATGGGGGCACCTAATAGGTGGACCAACGTCGCCCCCTATGAAGGTCCGGAGACAAAGACAACCACGCACAGTCGGGGATCGAACAACTACCGCCGGGAGTTGAACCCGAAACCGTAGTACGGTGCTTTACCCAAGATACAATCCGGTGGGCGTGCTGCAATAATCAATAGTGCGACTGTTCAAGAATAAAATGCAGTTTGGAGTTGCAATATTACCGTAAAATACAGAAAAAGTGCCTCGCCCCTCTAATACAACCTGCTTTTCCCGTACATTTCGTTTGCTCTTAAAATACCGAAAAACGCCCCCTTAAGGTGGATTCATACTGGCCGTTCTGAGCCGTTCAGACTCCGCTCTGCCAGCACCCTCTAGATGTAGAAGGCCTAACAAGTGAAGCTTTGACGTCATCACTAGGTCTTCTTAAATGACGTCATCGCGGTTGTATGTTCAAAAAGTAAAACTATTTTAAGTTTCTGGTGGATGTTACAAATATTAGAAAATATCTTAAAAATTAAAATACCTTTCTTATACAAAATAATTCATTGTGATCTAATTTTGTAGCATATTATACAATTAGTGATGGTCAAAAAATGTCATTTGTCGTAAATTTTTTTTATCTTAAATCATTAAAAAGTTTAATGCGTGAGAAAATTCACCACAAATGTAAAATAGATATACTTTGTGACAGTAAAACTGTGATGACGTCAGAGCTTCAGTTGTAAGGTTTTCTATATCTAGAGGGTGTTGAATCTGCTCCACCGTTCTTTTTCGTTTTGAAACTTTGGCTGCCCGCCCGCGAGCTTGTGGAGCCGCAGTAAATGCACCAATGAAATCATGCCACATGCCAGCGAAGTGTGACGTCAAAACAATGCTCTCCGCTTTGCTTCGCTGACGTCATCGTGAGATTCTTGGTGACTTCGTGGACGTCTTAGCGGTACGGAATGGACAGTATGAATCCAGCTTCACTCAAAGATAGAGGGAGCGCTTGAACGGTATATTTTCCCTATGATGCCAGTTTTTCCGCCCCATAAATCGCAATTTTCTTTACAGGTTAGAGGAGGCTTTGCGGCATTTTACGGTAATGAAATATAACAAACTTTACAGAATTGAAAAAAAAATATGCTTACGTTATTTAAGGGGGGAAAAACCTGTTCAAATATTTTTAATACACACTTAATTGGAATGTTGCAAATCTGCAACATACTGATACAAGTATGTTGCAGATCTGCAACATCTACAACCCTTTGTGTCTGGTGGCACAAATGGTTAATTATTGTTGCTGTCTGTATGACTAATCAACCCAGATGCAAATCGACGGTAGCGAGATAATAATTGTATTTTAGCTGGCGTGGGGTATGTCTATAAATGCTGGATAGATAGTCTCATTGATAAAATCATTGTGAAAAATATACAAGAGTGATTGCATCTACGATTGCGATGTTCACAAGTTAGTTAAGAATTTTAACTTTAAGACATTGAGTGTGTGCATCTGTTCGTGTATTAAAAACTAGTCAATAAATTTAAAAAAAGACTACAACACGTAAAACATAAAGCATAAAAAACGTAACTTGTTTGGGGGGAAAATATAAGGGGTGGTAGAGGGAACCAAGATGGCTCAGAATTACATAGCAATGTGCGGTCGGAAACATGCACCTGTTAATAATAATAACTTTAGAATAAGTGCTGAAGAATTCATTTAGTTTCTTTAGAGTTTCGTAAGCCATGGGTTTTGCCTCGACAAATTCATCTATTAAATGAAATGGGATTTGTAAAATATCAATTTTATTCAAATGTTTTCTGTGAAAGATCAATTAGTTTTTACAAGTTCGCCATTGCTTGAACCAATGGCGTAGCCAGAAATTTTTCATGGGAGGGGGTTACGACTAATGCAACTCACATATATGTATATGTGTGTGTGATAAGAGAGTGAAGAATATACATTTTGTATGGCAAAAAATTTCTCATGGGGAGGGCTTATGACGCCCCCCCTTGGCTACGCCACTGGCTTGAGCACATCTTCCAAAGTGATTAACAGCGGGTACTTGAAGACGAAGTTTCCAACCTCACATTTGATAGGCGATTCTAATACACCTTGTTTCCGTCTACCACTCCTTACATTTTTTTTTGCAAGAGTTACGATCTGCCCTGTATATAAAGCACCAACAAGCGAAGAGGAAAAAAGATAAAGACAATAGCCAGACAAAAGTTAAATTATGAATAGTAATAATAAATGCTCTGCCATAAAAAGTAAGCCAGAGCCATGCAAAAGTTAAATTATTTAATAATTTAACTTTTGTATGGCTCTGGCTATTGTATTTATTAAATGATGCAATATTAATTTATTTAATCAAGGAAATTTTGATTAAATAAATTATCAGAAAATTAAATTGCAGAATTTTAATGCAGAATTCATACAGAAAATTAATTATGCTTACTTTTCTGCATAGATAATAATAATTGATCTGAAATAAATTAGCTTCATTTTAACATTATTGTTCAACAGGAAACTGTAATGGTTAGAAATTACGGAAACAGGAGTTAAATTACGTAGAGCGGCATTACTTAATTAATTTAATCAAGGCAATTGTCCTTTTTATAAAAAGAAGCACAAAATAATTAATTTTCAGTACGTTAAAGAAAAATATATGCTACGAAATTATCAGAAAAGAGAAAAATAGAACAAATTGCAAGCAAACAGTTAGACTGTTATGAGGCTGATAAAAAGTGCATATTTCTGTTTCCTGAAAGATATCTCACAACAGCATGTTTACATCCGTTCTTGTTTTTTGGGACAAAAATGACGTTTATGAACTTACTAGAAGATAAAATCCGTTGAGGAGACAGTTACAGCGGGCGCTAGAAAAAAAAAAATCCCCTCTCCTCGCGCCCTCCCCCCAAAAAAAATAAATAAATAAAACAAAAAATAATAAATAAATCTAAACTATATAAATTTAATCTTAGTCCACACTTAAAATAAGCAGCTTCGAATTCTATTTTTATGCTCATAACTACCGAAATATTGTTGCCGCTTAAGTAATTCTAAATTTAAGGTTTCGTTCGAAAGAAAATCTGGATGATTTCGAATAACTTTTTCAAACGAATTGTTTTGAGAATTTTTCTGAAGTTAAAAATCGGGGAACAGATGCATTTTCAGATTTCTACGTAGCCCCCCCCCCCATATTTTTAAAGATATTCCTGCAAATTTACCAGTGTCCAATGTGGTGCAAATTTTATTATATTTTTTGAGTAAAACTTTGTTACAAGGTGGTTTTAAGAATATTTACTTTAACACTATTTCTATTCTTGTTAATTAAATAATTAAATTTCTTTTCGTCGTTACAGTCCATAACTAAGCCTTTACTTAAGGAGCCCTGTGACCAGAACCTTGAAATAATAAAATCCTACGCTAGCCTTACGAACGCTAACCAACATACTGGTTTATTTAATCATAGAAAGGTAATGCGAGTAAAACTTACTTGAAAAGTAACTTTTTGTCTGTGAAGCTAGAAAAAGCTCGAAGGAAATGACTACTGAAACGATTTAAACAAAGTACAACACACATTTATAAATTTCTAATGGGGGGGGGGGGTATTAGCCGTTTATGAACACTAGCCACTACAAGTCTCTTTATTATGGAAACACCTAACAGGCAGTGGCGGCCCGTGGTCAAAAATGTTAGTGCAGCCGGAAACATATGCCCCCCTCCCTTCCTCCGGACAGGAATGGAAAATCTTTGTTACTGAATTCGAAAGCTGGCGGATTAAGCCCTCACCCAGGATTTAAAAAAAATTACATAAAAAATGTAAGAAATCCTATTTTACTTCCATAAAATGGACATAAATTTCAACCAGCCGCTCCTATCCTCAAAATTGCATTAATCCGTGTCTGATTCGAAGTTTCCTGAGAATTTTCTTTTGTAATGATAACTTGAGAAGAAAAGAAAAAAAAGAAAAAAAAAAGAAAACTTAATGGTACTGGATAGGATTTGACTTATTTTTTATAAGTCAAATCAATCCTCCTTTCGTTTAAACTTGCGAATCAGTCATCAAATGTCCTCATAAAAAGGCGTTGTTTTAATTCAGATATCATTAATTTTAAAAGCTCTTTAAAATTCCCCATGTTTAAAGAATTTTCTCGCTCGCCATGTCCTCTTAATGCCAGTTCTTGCTTACTTAAAAACAATACTGCTTTGATGGGTAATTGCATGAAGCGTCTATTCAGGCTTACCTTCTTGATAAATTCAGCAACATAAAGTCGAGAGTTTTCCTTTAATGCGTCAGCAATTTAGCTCCCACTTCTTATCAACTCCTTAAATTTTAAAGAATTTTTTAAATGCTCGATTGAGCTTTCATGTGTTTTACATGCTCGTGTGATGGTGGTTAATCCATCCTATCCAGTACCATTCCAAACGCTCTTTTTTTTATCTCAACGATTAAACACGGCCAAACATTTTTTTTTCTTGTAAATAAAAACTGCCCCATAGCCACGAGAATAGTGCATATCATGATGAATGGAAGCTACGACCATGCTGAGACGAACCTGCCTTTTTCTTATGAATGGACAATTTTGGTGTCGGTCTATTTTCTTTTAGTGGTTGTCGTTTATCATCTTCTTTCCATGTGTGAAACGGAGTTTCAAGCAAGAAGCAAACTGGATAATAACGGGGCTCCATGTTTCAAAACGGTTAAATCATAGATTCCAATAACACATGGACACAGTAACAAATAAAGCTAATAAATTTCAACCTTCCCAGACAAAAAAAACTATTGTTTCCGTTAGAATGGGCAAGAACAGCGGTTCTCAACCTTTTAACGTCGCCCCCCTCCAACAAAGGCTAACTTACAGTGGCGTCCCCCCCTCACATTTTCAGCATACATTGAGTTTTAATCTTTAATAATGAACATTTAAGCGACAATGATATATTTTGAGTAAAATGAGAATAAAAGATGATTTTTTAAAACATGCATCACTACTTGCTCTATAGTTTTTCTCGCCCCCCCCCTGCAAACGTTCTGCGGGGGCCCCCCCCTCATTGAGAAACGCTGGCTAGAAGATATATTCTGTGTCTTTATTCTCTCCCTCACTTCTCGTCCGAGCCAATCAGTTCGTCGAATTCACTAGTGCAGCAAAAGTCAGAAAACCTTTTTCGGCTGAGTCTTAGCTAAAACACCCTATGCTATCCCAAGCGTAAGCCGAAGAAAGTGCTTACGTAGTCGTTACCATGGCAACGGTGCTGCCAATTCCTTAATCAGCGCTGACAGCTGTACCAACGACTTTCACAGTTGAATTGCGGGAAGATAAAAGGTTTTTTTTTTTTTTTTTTTTTTTCTGAATGAGCGATCCGGCCGTTACTACAATACGTAGCGATCGGCCGTTACTACAATACGTTTTTTACTTCCTTTGTACGTAGTATAAGGAAGTAATGGGATCCCGAAAAATTTTGGGGGCCAAATTTCGACGAAAAAACCGATTTTGACTACCTCTAAATTTAATTTGAAGAATTTTTTTCGATGTATCTCATCGTAAGCTAGCATGCACGATCCTATAAACGCGTCTGCAACTCATTTTGACCAGCGGCCAGTCTACTGTGGCCAGTTTTTCCATGCCGTCTGTACGTACGTACGTATGTATGTAACTCGCATCTCTCAAAAACTATTGGTCGTAGAATGTTGAGATTTGATATTTAGGATTGTTCTATGATCTAGTTGTGCACCTCCCCTTTTGGTGGCAATCGAATGGATAGTTTATGTACAGGACCGCCCAAAAGATTCGAAATACATTACGCTCTATGGGCCGAAATTCATTAAACTCGCCTAACTCAAAAGCTATTAGGCGTAGAATGTCGAAACTTCATATTTTGGATAGTTGTAACATCTAGTTGTGCACCTCCCCTTTTGGTTCCATTCGACTGGATAGTTTATCTACAGGACTGCCCAAAACATTCGAAATACATTACGCTCAATGGGCCGAAATTCATTAAACTCGCATATCTCAAAAAATATTAGGCGTTGAATGTTGAAACTTTATATTTAGGATTGTTGTAACATATAGTTGTGCACCTCCCCTTTCGGTTCCATTCGACTGCATATGTTTATCTACAGGACCGCTCAAAAGATTCGAAATACATTACGCTCTATGGGCCGAAATTCATCAAAGCGTTTTTTAGAGGTATTGGGCTATTTCAAACGACTCAGAAGTGATATATGCTGTAAAGAGTTAGAAAATGAATTTCTCCATTAAAAAAGTGTCTTTATCATTTATAGTTCTGCTACAGGAACACTCAAAAGATTTCCAATAC
The DNA here is from genome assembly GCA_038373885.1 of Cheiracanthium punctorium. Taxonomy (NCBI): domain Eukaryota; kingdom Metazoa; phylum Arthropoda; class Arachnida; order Araneae; family Cheiracanthiidae; genus Cheiracanthium; species Cheiracanthium punctorium. Next base: position 183,181 of record JAWZYV010012444.1, read on the forward strand.
ATTACGGTCAATGGCAATTTTAGGGGAATTCATCCATTTCAAGCACAATACCGTCCTTCCACATAAGTTAGGTAATGGTCCGACCACGGTCACGTGCCTCCCTCAAGAACTGTGTCAAAAGTCGCCAAGCTTGGCGACTTTTAGTGACGTGTGTGTATATTTAATTCTCAAACCTCAAAAACTGTTATGAAATTTTACATATAAGATTGTTGTAACATCTAGTTGTGCATCTCGATTTTTGGTTCCAATCTACTGGAGAGTTTATTTACAGGACCACCGAAAAGAATTTCAGTACTTTAATGTCTATGGACATCTTCAATATAATACAATGTAGACAGTCATTGTTTGGTACATGCCCAAAATCTCGCCGTCTGTCCTCGACCTTGGCGAGTTTTGCCGAAAAATCGCCAAATCTGGCGATAGCCAATCATTTGGTCCATGCAAAGTATCGCCATTTGTCATCGTTCTTTCCGCGTTTTGGCGAAATATCGCCAAATTGACGATAATCTGTCATTGTTTGGTTCCATGCTTAAAATCTCGCCAAATTTCGTCGACATTGACGAGTTTCGCCGAAATATCGCCAAATTTGGCGCCAAAAACTATTTCGTATTTTGTATAACCTAAAACTTTAACCCGTAGAATTTTGAACTTTTGTATTTAGAACTATTCGTAATATCTAACTGTTTTCAATATCTTTTTTGGCAGCAATCGACTGAGAATTTATTTACAGGGTGAGCCAAATGACTTTAAATACATTGAGGTGTATGGATGCATTCAATTCATTGAAAGTCTGTGGTCAATGACTACTGTGGCTATCCCCAAAATCTCGCAAACTATCTCAAGTTTGTCGGCTTTTGGTGAAATATCGCAAAATAAAGTGTCAGAAGGAAATCTTTCAAATTGAACTCAGCTTGGCGATATCGAAATATTTGGCTAGAAATCGCTAAACCTTACTATTATTGATATTTTATCTCTTTCAAACAAATAAGTTTAGAGGAAGTGGGTAGAAAACATTTCTATTTAATAGACGTGCAAGGAAGTCATGTGTTGGACACATCAGATTTTTTGGATAGTTGTAACATCTAGTTGTGCACCTCTCCTTTTGGTTCCATTCGACTGGATAGTTTATCTACAGGACTGCACAAAACATTCGAAATACATTACGCTCAATGGGCCGAAACTCATTAAACTCGCCTAACTCAAAAGCTATTAGGCGTAGAATGTCGAAACTTCATATTTTGGATAGTTGTAACATCTAGTTGTGCACCTCTCCTTTTGGTTCCATTCGACTGGATAGTTTATCTACAGGACTGGCCAAAACATTCGAAATACATTACGCTCAATGGGCCGAAACTCATTAAACTCGCCTAACTCAAAAGCTATTAGGCGTAGAATGTCGAAACTTCATATTTTGGATAGTTGTAACATCTAGTTGTGCACCTCTCCTTTTGGTTCCATTCGACTTGATAGTTTATCTACAGGACTGCCCAAAACATTCGAAATACATTACGCTCAATGGGCCGAAACTCATTAAACTCGCCTAACTCAAAAGCTATTAGGCTTAGAATGTCGAAACTTCATAATTACTTCCTTATACTACGTACAAGGAAGTAAAAAGTGTGAAATTTTTACTTCCTTGTACGTAGTATAAGGAAGTAATGTGATCCCGAAAAATTTTGGGGGCCAAATTTCGACAAAAAAACCGATTTTGACTACCTCTAAATTGAATTTTAAAATTTTTTTCGATGCATCCTATCGTAGGCTAGCATGCCCGATCATATTAACGCGTCTGCAACTCATTTTGACCAGCGGCGAGTCTGCTGTGGAGAGTTTTTCCATGCCGTCTGTACGTACGTACGTACGTATGTATGTAACTCGCATATCTCAAAAACTATTGGTCGTAGAATGTTGAGATTTGATATTTAGGATTGTTCTATGATCTAGTTGTGCACCTCCCCTTTTGGTGGCAATCGAATGGATAGTTTATGTACAGGACCGCCCAAAAGATTCGAAATACATTACGCTCTATGGGCCGAAATTCATTAAACTCGCCTAACTCGAAAGCTATTAGGCGTAGAATGTCGAAACTTCATATTTTGGATAGTTGTAACATCTAGTTGTGCACCTCTCCTTTTGGTTCCATTCGACTGGATAGTTTATCTACAGGACTGCCCAAAACATTCGAAATACATTACGCTCAATGGGCCGAAACTCATTAAACTCGCATATCTCAAAAACTATTAGGCGTAGAATGTTGAAACTTTATATTTAGGATTGCTGTAACATCTAGTTGTGCACCTCCCCTTTCGATTCCATTCGACTGGATAGTTTATCTACAGAACCGCCCAAAAGATTCGAAATACATTACGCTCTATGGGCCGAAATTCATCAAAGCGTTTTTTAGAGGTATTGGGCTATTTCAAACGACTCAGAAGTGATGTATGCTGTAAAGAGTTAGAAAATGAATTTCTCCATTAAAAAAAGTGTCTTTATCATTTGTAGTTCTGCTACAGGAACACTCAAAAGATTTCCAATACATTACGGTCAATGGCAATTTTAGGGGCATTCATCCATTTCAAGCACAATACCGTCCTACCACATAAGTTAGGTAATGGTCCGACCACGGTCACGTGCCTCCCTCAAGAACTATGCCAAAAGTCGCCAAGCTTGGCGACTTTTGGTGTACGTGTGTGCATATTTAACTCTCAAATCTCAAAAACTATTATGAAATTTCATATATAAGAATGTTGTAACATCTAGTTGTGTATCTCGATTTTTGGTTCCAATCTACTGGAGAGTTTATTTACAGGACCACCGAAAAGAATTTTAGTACTTTAATGTCTATGGACATCTTCAATATAATACAACTGTAGACAGTCATTGTTTGGTACATGCCCAAAAACTCGCCGTCTGTCCTCGACCTTGGCGAGTTTTGGCGAAATATCGCCAAATTTGGCGATAGTCAATCATTTGGTCCATGCCCAAAGTATCGCCATTTGTCATCGTTCTTGGCGAGTTTTGGCGAAATATCGCCAAATTTGGCGATAATCTGTCATTGTTTGGTTCATGCTTAAAATCTCGCCAAATTTCGTCGACATTGACGAGTTTCGCCGAAATATCGCCAAATTTGGCGCCGAAAATTATTTCGTATTTTGTATAACACTAAAACTTTAACCCGTAGATTTTTGAACTTTTGTATTTAGAACTATTGTAATATCTAACTGTTTTCCATATCTTTTTTGACAGCAATCGACTGAGAATTTATTTACAGGGTGAGCCAAATGACTTTAAATACATTGAGGTGTATGGATGCATTCAATTCATTGAAAGTCTGTGGTCAATGACTACTTTGGCTATCCCCAAAATCTCGCAGACTATCTCAAGTTTGTCGGCTTTTGGTGAAATATCGCCAAATAAAGTGTCAGAAGGAAATATTTCAAATTGAACTCAGCTTGGCGATATCGAAATATTTGTCTAGAAATCGCTAAACCTTACTATTATTGATATTTTATCTCTTTCAAACAAATAAGTTTAGAGGAAGTGCGTCGAAAATATTTTTGATCTAATGGACGTGCAAGGAAGTCATGTGTTGGACACATCAGATTTTTTTTTTTTTTTTTTCTGAATGAGCGATCCGGCCGTTACTACAATACGTTTTTACTTCCTTGTACGTAGTATAAGGAAGTAATGGGATCCCGAAAAATTTTGGGGGCCAAATTTCGATGAAAAAAACGATTTTGACTACCTCTAAATTGAATTTTAAAATTTTTTTCGATGCATCCTATCGTAGGCTAGCATGCACGATCATATTAACGCGTCTGCAACTCATTTTGACCAGCGGCGAGTCTGCTGTGGAGAGTTTTTCCATGCCGTCTGTACGTACGTACGTACGTATGTATGTAACTCGCATATCTCAAAAACTATTGGTCGTAGAATGTTGAGATTTGATATTTAGGATTGTTCTATGATCTAGTTGTGCACCTCCCCTTTTGGTGGCAATCGAATGGATAGTTTATGTACAGGACCGCCCAAAAGATTCGAAATACATTACGCTCTATGAGCCGAAATTCATTAAACTCGCCTAACTCGAAAGCTATTAGGCGTAGAATGTCGAAACTTCATATTTTGGATAGTTGTAACATCTAGTTGTGCACCTCTCCTTTTGGTTCCATTCGACTGGATAGTTTATCTACAGGACTGCCCAAAACATTCGAAATACATTACGCTCAATGGGCCGAAACTCATTAAACTCGCATATCTCAAAAATTATTAGGCGTAGAATGTTGAAACTTTATATTTAGGATTGCTGTAACATCTAGTTGTGCACCTCCCCTTTCGATTCCATTCGACTGGATAGTTTATCTACAGAACCGCCCAAAAGATTCGAAATACATTACGCTCTATGGGCCGAAATTCATCAAAGCGTTTTTTAGAGGTATTGGGCTATTTCAAACGACTCAGAAGTGATGTATGCTGTAAAGAGTTAGAAAATGAATTTCTCCATTAAAAAAAGTGTCTTTATCATTTGTAGTTCTGCTACAGGAACACTCAAAAGATTTCCAATACATTACGGTCAATGGCAATTTTAGGGGCATTCATCCATTTCAAGCACAATACCGTCCTACCACATAAGTTAGGTAATGGTCCGACCACGGTCACGTGCCTCCCTCAAGAACTATGCCAAAAGTCGCCAAGCTTGGCGACTTTTGGTGTACGTGTGTGCATATTTTACTCTCAAATCTCAAAAACTATTATGAAATTTCATATATAAGAATGTTGTAACATCTAGTTGTGTATCTCGATTTTTGGTTCCAATCTACTGGAGAGTTTATTTACAGGACCACCGAAAAGAATTTTAGTACTTTAATGTCTATGGACATCTTCAATATAATACAACTGTAGACAGTCATTGTTTGGTACATGCCCAAAAACTCGCCGTCTGTCCTCGACCTTGGCGAGTTTTGGCGAAATATTGCCAAATTTGGCGATAGTCAATCATTTGGTCCATGCCCAAAGTATCGCCATTTGTCATCGTTCTTGGCGAGTTTTGGCGAAATATCGCCAAATTTGGCGATAATATGTCATTGTTTGGTTCATGCTTAAAATCTCGCCAAATTTCGTCGACATTGACGAGTTTCGCCGAAATATCGCCAAATTTGGCGCCGAAAATTATTTCGTATTTTGTATAACACTAAAACTTTAACCCGTAGATTTTTGAACTTTTGTATTTAGAACTATCGTAATATCTAACTGTTTTCCATATCTTTTTTGACAGCAATCGACTGAGAATTTATTTACAGGGTGAGCCAAATGACTTTAAATACATTGAGGTGTATGAATGCATTCAATTCATTGGAAGTCTGTGGTCAATGACTACTTTGGCTATCCCCAAAATCTCGCAGACTATCTCAAGTTTGTCGGCTTTTGGTGAAATATCGCCAAATAAAGTGTCAGAAGGAAATATTTCAAATTGAACTCAGCTTGGCGATATCGAAATATTTGTCTAGAAATCGCTAAACCTTACTATTATTGATATTTTATCTCTTTCAAACAAATAAGTTTAGAGGAAGTGCGTCGAAAGTATTTTTGATCTAATGGACGTGCAAGGAAGTCATGTGTTGGACACATCAGATTTTTTTTTTTTTTTTTTCTGAATGAGCGATCCGGCCGTTACTACAATACGTTTTTACTTCCTTGTACGTAGTATAAGGAAGTAATGGGATTCCGAAAAATTTTGGGGGCCAAATTTCGACGAAAAAAACGATTTTGACTACCTCTAAATTTAATTTTAAGAATTTTTCGATGCATTTCATCGTAAACTAGCATGAACGATCCTATAAACGCGTCTGAAACTCATTTTGACAAGCGGCGAGTCTATTGTGGCCAGTTTTTCCATACCGTCTGTACGTACGTACGTATGTATGTAACATGCATATCTCAAAAACTATTGGTAGTAGAATGTTGAGATTTGATATTTAGGATTGTTATATGATCTAGTTGTGCACCTCCCCTTTTGGTCGCAATCGAATGGATAGTTTATGTACAGGACCGCCCAAAAGGTTCGAAATACATTACGCTCTATGGGCCGAAATTCATTAAACTTGCATATCTCAAAAGCTATTAGGTGTAGAATGTCGAAACTTCATATTTTGGATAGTTGTAACATCATCTAGTTGTGCACCTCCCCTTTCGGTTCGATTCGACTGGATAGTTTATCTACAAGACCGCCCAAAAGATTCGAAATACATTACGCTCTATGGGCCGAATTTCATTAAACTTGCATATCTCAAAAACTATTAGGCGTAGAATGTTGGAACTTTATATTTAAGATTTTTGTAACATCTACTTGTGCCGCTCCCCTTTCGGTTCGATTCGACTGCATATTTTATCTACAGGGC